>WURV02187436.1:0-12705 GCA_011762755.2 Epimenia babai | reverse complement strand
CAGCGCCAGGCTGGCGGCGAACTTCGCGGCGGCCTCCGGGCCGTCGGAGTTGAACAGGGAGTTGACGGTCGTCTCCCAGCCCTCGTGTTCGGGTACGAAGTTGATCAGCCACCGCACCTCCTGCGCCGAGCCCCCTTTGCGGGTGCGCATGTTGATCTCTCGCGGCGCGTCGCGGAACAGATACTTCACGTCATCCTTCGTGTAGATGCGGTGGGTGGGCCCACCGAGGAACGTGAAGTCAGCCGGGTTGGCATCGGTGTTGGCCGGTCGCGATGTGGTGTAGACCACTCGCTCCAGGTACAGCGGCGCGGCCCCCAGCGGGTTGTAGATCACTGCATCGGTAGCGCCGGGCAGGCTGTGCGTGAACTCTTCGATCAGCTTGTCGTCGGTGGTGGTGGTGCGGAAGCGGTGCTCACCACTCTCGAAGTCCATGTGCACGTGCTGCATCGACGCGACGATGATCGGGGCGCCGTCGTCCACGGTCACCTTGATCGGAATCGGCAGCCCGTTGACGATCTGCAACGTGCCGGTCATCTGCGACCGGATGATCAACGTGGCGACCACGCCCACCAGCGCCAGGCCCGCCAGCAGCACCATTCCGCGCCATGCGCGATGGAAGCCCGACATCTGCACCTTCGCCAGGAAGTTCCAGCCGCCGCCGCGTGCGTCGCGCACGAGGTACTGGCTGATCGGGACCAGCGGGATGAACAGCAGCACGCACCACAGGGTGGCGACGTACGACCCATCGGGGTACCGCCGCTTCGTCCCGTAGAGCTTCGAACCCAGGCCGTTGATGGTGGTCATCGCCGGCGCTTTCTTGATCGGCGTAGCGAACAGGCGCGCGTCGTCGAGCAGACGATCGATGGCGCGGACCTCATCGTCCCCCATCGCCCGGCGTTTGCGATCCTGCAGGGCGCTGCGCAGTTCGTTGGGGTTGCGCGTATCGACGATGCCGGGCTCGTTGAGGATCTGCGCCTCGAGCGACATCGGCTCTTCCGGAGTGGCGGGCTGGTTGTGTTCGTCCATGACCGGCTACGGGTTGCGTGGCGAAAGCGGCAGGCGACGCGGAGAGAGTCCGCAGGGCCCGGGAAAAGAAGTCAGCAACGCGCGGTCGCGTCGGCCGACCCGGCATGCTGGCACCGCTGGTATGCGTAGGCGAAGTATACGATTTGAACCGGCGCCGGAGCCCCGTGATCTGTGCCGGGAAGTGTCCCCGGATCTGCTTGTGCACGCGATGCGTTGGCAGGGGCGACAGCCGTTGCACGACAGGGCCGGTGAAGGTATGGTCCCCGATCTGTCAGCCGGCAACGGCTCCACTTTTCCCCCCGCCGGGCCGAACAATTCCGCCCTGCCCGCCGGCTCGAATCGGCCAGTCTGGTCAACCCGGGCCAACGGGCGAGCGTCGTGCCACAGAAGAGGTCCACCGAATGACCCGTGACGAGATCCTGAAGGTCGTGATCGACAACCTCAAGGACAACCTCGAGGACATCGAGGATGAAGAGATCGATCCCGCCAAGTCGATGAAGGACCTCGGTGCCAACTCCCTCGATATCGTCGAGGTGGTCTCCTGCTCGATGCGCGAGTTGAAGATCAAGGTGCCGCGCTCCGAACTGTCGGATATCGCCAACGTCGACGAACTGGTTGACCTGTTCGCGAAGTACAAGGCGGAAGCCGCCGGCTGATCCGACGACAGACCGCACACTGCCAGCATCGAACCGGCCCCTGCCCACCGCGGGGGCTGTGTTTGTTTCACCCGTACGCCATCGGCATCGGGCTGCGAAGCTCGTATTCATCGGAGTTGCCGAACGAAGCCATGCTCTGGCAGACGTATGGCTGGCCAGGACTCTGACCACCGCGCGGGCTGTGTCTGGTTCACCCGTACGCCATCGGGCTGCGAAGCTCGTATTCATCGGGGTTGCCGAACGAAGCCATGCTCTGCCAAACGTATGGGTGGCCAGGATTCTGACCACCGCACGGCAGGGAGCGAACGGTTCCTGACATCTTGGTGATCGGGATTCCCCCTGCGATCCACACCCGCGTTTCTCCGGGTTCATATACGCCCCGACTCTCCGAACGAAGCGTCACCTCGGCCCGCTTGCCGGCTCGCTGCGTCGCGATCTCGCGCGAGCTACCTGAAGTGTACGCACCGCAGTATCACGACCCCGGCGCAACGGCGGGTCATCGCTAGGGCGGATTCGCGCAGCGGGTGGCGGGGCAACAACTTCCGCCACGCGGGCTTTCCCGGCGGAATTCCGATTTTCCGGCCGCGTTCCCACGCTGTCAGATCTGGGTCTGACCCCGGCTCTGCGAAATCCCGGTATGGCTACTCGTCGTCGCGTTTGCGGGGATCAACCTCCCCGTCGCGGTTGCGTCGGTCGGCCCCCTCGTCGTCGTCGTCGTCGTCGCGCAGGCGGGGTTCGTTGTCGCCCTCGTCGTCGTCCGGGTCCAGCTCGCGGCGGTCACGCGCGTCGCCTACCGGGTTGTTGTCGGAGTCTGCGACAGCACCCGGGGATTCCCACCATGGGACCGATGGCAGCGAGCGAATCATGTTCGTGCCACAGTGAATGCCGCCGTTGCCGAGGTGGTAGTTGCGGTCGTCCGCGAGGTAGACACGGCGGAATCCCGCCCGATGGAAGACCGCCCGGTTGTAGTCGTTGAAAAGATCACTGTCCGCGTCGCCCTCGGGTGATGGGCACGTGGGCTCGTGTACGTGCGCGGCGAACACCGTGCGACCGTCCACGAGGCAGTTGACGGGGTTGTTCGTCAGCGCTGCGCCCTCGCCGCGATCCTGCTCGGTGAACAGCACGGGAAGCCCCAGCGCACGACAACACGGGTCGACCCGGAAGCTGATGCGATCGCCGGTCTCCGGCGCACCCGACCACCAGTGACGCAGCAGGAAACAGCCGGCCAAGGGGAAGGTCGCATCGTCAGCAATGGTCGCCTCACCAGCCGCCACTTCCCGGCCGGAAGGTTCCAGGAAGAACACCCGGTAGGCGGTGCGCGACGTGAACTCCACGTTCACCGTGCGGGGTGCATGAACGCCCTGCATGAAGCCGGGCAATGCCCCTGCGCGCTCCAGCCCGACAGTCCCGATGTTGGTCTTGTCCGACACCGGCGGCGAAACGGGGGATGGCAGATCCAGTCTCGTCGATACCTGCCCCAGGGCGTCCGGGCCGGCCATGAACTCCAGATTGAAGCGGCGCAACTCCTGCAGGTGGCCGCCTTCCAGAGCCATGCGCAGACTGATGCGGTCTTCGAGTTCGCGCCCGCACCAGTCGCCGGGGATGGTGGTCTCCGGGTGGTTGGCCGCCACCCACATCAGAAGGGCCCATGCGGCTTCGGCATCCGCGATCAGCACATGCTCGCCATCGGGCGATGCGCAGAACACCTCATCGACGTGGCCGACCCACAGCCAGTGGACGTGTACGGTGCGGATGCGATTGACTGCCTGGGCGCGGAAGAACGACGCCAGCGGTTCACTCATCCCGGCGCCGATCACCGCTTCTGCCGGGCCGCGGCCAGCGGGCAGCGTTTCGATGTTGCCGCCGTAGTCCTGCAGTTCGCCAGCGTCCATGCGGGCGATGCGCGTGTAGACGCCGATTCCCGGGCGCAGCATCACCTCGCGTACGTATTCGTTGAGCCCGCTGTCGCCACGCGGGAGTTCGATCACCACCGGCATCGCGCCGATCGGCGAGCGTGCGTAGGCCACCTCGTAGCCATCCTGGTGCCACGTATCGCCGTTGTCGGCCACCTCGGCCACGCGACGCGGACCGAAGTGCCCGGTGAGCTGGTTGCGCAACATGGCGTTGGCCGGGCCATCGTCCGCGATGATCACCGATGGCGTGCCGGGGCGGTCACGCAATGCCGGCTGGCGATGATCGTTGAGCACCACCGGTGTCACACGCACCCGCAGCACGTCGCGCCCGATCGGCTGTCCGTCGAGCTCCACGGTCCAGACCAGGTCCACCATCGCGCCGGGCTCGATGCCTTCGATGCCGAGTTGGATGCCACCGGGTGCGCGGAGCAGGTCCAGCGGGTAGTCGCACGCATCGCCATCTCCGAAGCGGGTGAAGACGCGCATGTGCTCGGGCCCGATCACGGAGTGGTCGCCATCCGACAGTTCCCGGACGGTGGTGCGCGGATTGGTCCGCTCGGGCAGGAACACCCGCAGCCGCTCACACGCGAACGTGCCCGTGCGCGGATCGCGGAAGTCCCGGAAGTACGGGTCTTCGCCGTCCACCGGGCGCACCAGCAGAGTGGCCGTCACCCCGGGGATCAGATGGGCGGCATCGATCGACTGCAGGTGCACGCGGGTGATGTCGGCGAGGTCTGCGGTGCCGTTGATGATCGAGTCGGGGAGTTCGAGATCGGTGATCTCGCCGTCTTCGTCCCAGTCGCCGCCGGGCCAGTTGTCGGGTGGGCCGGGGTGCTCCCCCGGGACTTCGGGATCAATGCGATCGCGATCACAGTTGAGCAACACCAGCGCGCAGCGGGTGCGAGGGCCGGAGTCCCAGCTGGCCTCGTCCCGATCGTCGGCCGGCGTGATGCGCCCGTCGCGATTGGTATCGGCCAGCAGGTTCACGTCGATCGCAGTGACCGACACGGTGCGTCGCGACCACAGCACCACCCCGCCCTCGCGCGACTCGACCTCGATGGTGAGCAGCTGATCGTTGGCGGCGGTGCTCGCGCGAACGGCTTCGACGAACAGCGTCACCGGCTGGCGCGGCAGCAGGCCGAGACGCACCGCGTCAAGCGTGCCGGGTGCTACGAACATGCCGGGACGAGGTTTGCGTTCGTCCAACGGGCGCAGCGTGCGCGCGCTCGGCCTGGTCGCGCGTCCACAGACGGAGCGCGCCGGGAGCGGGCTGACGGAGCGGGGCGGGGCCGAGTGCCGTGGGATCCGACGCGGAATAGGTGAACCGGATGCGAGCGGTCGCCGGGTCGGCATGGCCGCCGAGATGGACCTGCACGCGCCCGAACCGGCTGTTCACGATCGTCGGGCGGTCCGCGTCGTCGTCCGTTCCCGCGCGGCCGTCAGAATCGAAGCCGTCGGCATGGCCCGGAATGCCGTCGTTGTCATCGTCTCCACTGTTGACCGCCAGCAGCAGACTGCTGGGCGTGTCGGCATGATCCTGACTGATGTTGCCATCGCTGTCGTCATCCATGAGCCCGTCGTCGCGTGACTCGCGGAATTCGTCAGGCACCGGGGGTAGCGGCGGCAGGTCCGCGTTGGCGAGTTGCAGGCTGAACAGCGAGGGGTCTTCGCGCCGATCAAGAGCCGGGCGTCGGCGGGGCTGGGCCGGCGGTCGGCGCCGCGGCGGAACGTCTGATTCAGTGGCCGCAATCTGTTCCGGCGCGGCGGACGTCGACGGGTCCGCGCTCACACGGGCGGTTGGCCCCGCGTCCGGCATCACCAGCCAGAGCAGAGCCACAGCGATCATGGCGCCGGGCGCCACCATGCGCAGTGCGTTCATTGTCGGAAGATCGCCGCCAGCGATTGCCGGGAAGCCCGGCCAGAATGATGCGCACCGGAGCCGGCTTCACGTCCGGCAACACTGACACACCATCTGCGAAGAATACGCCGGGAGCCGAAACCGTGTAGGCTCAAAAATCCCGAATCGTTCGTCCGGCCTGGCCGCCGGTATCAGAACGTTATCGTGGGGACGTTGTCGGCCACCGTGAATTCGGCTTCGGACTTCGCCTTGATCTCGTCCACCGTGACGTCCGGGGCGAGTTCGATCAGGTGCGGCTTCGCGCCGGCCTTGAACTCGAAGACGCCGAGGGTCGAGATCAGCAGGTCCACCACGCCCTTACCGGTGAGCGGCAGGGTGCAGGCCTTGAGGAACTTCGCGTCCCCCTTCTTGTTGTTGTGGTCCATCGTGACCACCACGCGCTGCACGCCGGCGACGAGATCCATCGCGCCGCCCATGCCCTTGACCATCTTGCCGGGGATCATCCAGTTCGCGATGTCGCCGTTTTCGGAGACTTCCATCGCGCCGAGAATGCTCAGGTTGATGTGGCCGCCGCGGATCATCTCGAAGCTCTGGGCGCTGCTGAAGAAGCTGGTGCCCTTGAGAGTGGTGACGGTTTCCTTGCCGGCGTTGATCAGGTCGGCGTCTTCCTCGCCCTCGATCGGGTACGGGCCCATGCCGAGCATGCCGTTCTCGGACTGCAGCACGACTTCCACGCCTTCAGGGATGTAGTTGGACACCAGCGTGGGGATGCCGATGCCGAGGTTCACATAGAACCCGTCCTGCAGTTCCCGCGCGGCGCGCTGGGCGAGTTGCTCGCGAGTGAGTGGCATCGAATCGGCTCCCGTGGCTTGCGGGTGGCGTGGAGGATCTGGCGTGCGAGTGCGAAGTCTACAACGCCCGCCCGCCCGCGCGACAGTTTTCAGGCCAGCGGGACGGCCTGACCGGCTTGCACATATGCGTGTTCGTGAAGCAGCAGGCCGAGCAGCGCCGCAGGTGCCGCCAGGAAGACCAGGCTACCGGCCCACGGGGCGCTGACAGCGCCGAGGCAGAGCAGCAGGCCGGGCCAGAAGAAGCGGGCGAAGCGGCCGTGCGTCATCGTGTGCGCGGCGATGCGGGCGTGGGCAGTCGGGTGCGCGAGCGTGATCTCGCCGAGCACGAACAGGATGTGCGCCAGCGATGCACCGCCGAGAATCCAGCCAAGTACCGGGATCGCGCTGGCCTCACCCATCGCATGGGCGAACGGCAGCAATACGGCGCTGCCCGCCAGCACGGCCTGCACCAACATGTGCGGCGGCAACAGCGGGCTTTGCCACAGGTCGCGCGCCTTCGCCTGCGCGAACAGGTACGCCGTGTAGACCGCGGTCAGCACTGCTAGCGGTACGCCAATCGCAGCCAGCGACGCGGCCAGCACGGGTTCGCCGAGCAGGCTGCCCAGCAGGTGGCCACCGAGCACAGCGCCGTAGAGCGTGATGATCACCGCGCCTTTCACCAGCCAGCTGCGCCAGTGGAACTTCGCGAAGATCATCCAGAAGCGCTCGGGATGTTCGAGGTCCCACAGCAGCAGCGCGCCGGTCAGACCAAGGAACGCCGTCGCGACAATCGGCGTGACCCAGACCCACAGCGGGCTCATCACGTCCAGCACGCCGACCAGCACCAACAGCGCGGGCAATACGTAGGCCCCGGCGGCGATGCCCTTGGTCCACGTGTACAGGCTGACCCGCCAGTCCCACGGTGCCGAATGCGGCACGTCGTACGAGAGCAGCGCGGCCGCTGACGAGTTCGGCACGTCCTCCTTGCTGACGCCACTGACAATGTGATGGCCGCCGGTGGTCTGCTCGGACCACATGAACAGGTCGCCATCGGGCCGGCGCGCGGCCAGCGGATCGAGCGTGGCCTGGTGGGCCCCCTTGTAGAACAGCTTCGGCTTCGTGTCCTTCTCGGGCTTGCGCACCTGCACAGCGCTGCGACCGACCGTCTGCGCGACTTTCGACTGCGGGTCGTTCAGGTCGCCGATCATGATCGCGCCGGTCGGGCAGACGACCACGCAGGCGGGCTCGAGGCCGACTTCGAGGCGGTGCGCGCAGAAGTTGCACTTCTCGGCACAGTGATCCTCGGGGTTGATGAAGATCGCGTCGTACGGGCAGGCTGCGATGCAGGCCTTGCAGCCGATGCAGGTGGACTTGTTGAAGTCCACGATGCCGTCGGGCCGCACGTGCATCGCCTTCGTCGGGCAGGCGGCCGCGCACGGGGCATCGGCGCACTGGTTGCAGCGGGTGACCTGGAACGCGCGTCGCGCTTGCGGCCATTCGCCGACATCCACCGACTTCACATACGTGCGGTTCACCGACAGCGGCACGTCGTTCTCCGACTTGCAGGCGGTGGAACAGGCGTGACAGCCGATGCACTTCGTCTGGTCGATGACCTTGCCCCAGCGGACGTCACGGTCAGCAACGTGCGGAGCGGCGGTGGTGGGCAGGTTCATATCGCGAGCGGCTCGGTGAAGCGCGGGGTTGCGCGGGCCCGCAGGATAGCGTTCCGGCCCGTCGGGTCAAACCGCCATTGCCGATGCCATCCTGTGCTGAACGGCTACTCGCCGGGCCCGTTCCAGAGCGTGACGGGTTTGAAGCCCAGTACGCGGGCGGCAACACCGCGAGGGAAGCCACCAACAAGGTCGTTGTATTCGCCGGCTACCTCATTGAACAGCAAGCGACCCCAGGCCAGTTCGGCCTCGATGCGAGACAGTTCGTCGCGCGCATCGGCCTCGGCCAGGTGATCATGCTCGATGCGCAGCAACGCGGAGGTGGCGCGGGCGAGTTGCTCCACGGCTTCGATGCGGGCCGCCAGCGCGGACGCAGCGCGGTCGGTCTTTGCGGACTCTTCGGGTTTTGCCTCGTCGCTGGTAGCGACGGTGGCTTCGGCGGAGCCGGCCTTGTCGATCAGGTCGCGCGCCTGTTGCAGCACCTGTCGCTCGTCGTCGCCGAGGTCATCGACAATCGAGTCCGCGGATGTCGCGAGTTCTCGCAGCAGTTCCAATTGGCGAGAGCTGTCAGACTTCACGTCGTTCCAGGTGATCTCCACGCGCGCCCGATGACGGCCGAAGCGCGACAACGTGCCCGCGGTCACCGTCCAGGCAACGGCGGCGACCCCGGCAGCCAGGCCGACCAGCAGCGACAGCCCGATGCTCGTCGTCGCGAACCACATGATGCCGGTGCCGGCGGCCAGCAGACTGGTGCCCAGAATCGTCAGCCCGCCCGCGCCATAGACCACTTCCTCGGCTTCCGAGGTGTTGATCCAGGTCGTGCGATCCAGCGGCGTGATCATCGCCTTGCGCTGGTCGGACATCGGCAGCAGGTCGTACGAGTGATCGGAATTGACCCGCACCCGGCCGCACACGCTGACCTCCGCCGACGACGGCAGGTAGCTGATGTCGAACTTCTCGTCCGACTGACTGGTCTTCTTGCGCGGCGTGAACTCCAGCAAGGCTCCCGCGATATCGACCCGCACGTCGTGGTCGGGGTCCGGCTCGCCATCGCTACCCACTGTGCGCAACGCTGCGTTGGGGGCCGTCTTCGTCTCCTTGACCGTCGTCTTCCACTTGTCACGCGACGTCTTCTCGGCCTCCTCGTAGTAGTACCAGGCCAGCGGCTCGGTCACGCCCGACTTCGCTGGCGGCGTCAATGGCTCGGCCACCTGCAGGGTGCCCCGCAACCAGACCAGGTCCTGATCTTTCAGGTGCCGCGCAGGCAACGGCAACGCGCGGGCAATCTCGAAGTTGCGCTTGTCGCGAACGCGCGCGGCAATCAACGCCAGCAACGCGACCGGCACGCCGAGCACGCCGACAATGGTGGCCGCCAACGGCCAGCTTCCCAGCACCGAGTTGCCGGCCGCCTGACCACCGGTGAGGAACCGGATGCTGCCCCAGATGATGAGGAAGCCCAGCCCGACGATCATCAGACCGCCGCCGAGGCCGACCATTGCAGCCTTGCCTCGGTCGGTACGGGGTACGGGAGTGGCATCAGCCATGACAGATTCCGATCGGGTTCGGTTCGGAGCGAGGGGGGGCGACGGCAGGATACGTTTGAGCCCGGATGATACGCGAGCGCGGGGCCGGTTGCAGTCCGTGAGCGTGCAGATTGCGCGTTTCCGGCGTGCGCGACTGCACGTTCCGTGCTCGGAAGCTGGCGGTTGTTCGTGAACGACACTTGCCAGACAGGTGATTCGGCGGACAATTGCGGCACCGGCACCATCGGACGGCACGTAGCACGCGGAGCGCGTATGAGCGGATCGGCGCGGGAGCCCCGCATTCCCCCACCGGATGAAAATCCGCAACCGGACCCGACGATGCCGCGGCGCGCGGCTGGACGTACGCGCGAGATCTCACTACCGACACCGACACCGACACCGCAGGCCAACGCTCCAACGGTGGAGCGAGGCCGACGCCCCGTGTCGTCATCGAGCGCACCGCCAAGGCAATCGGGTCGCACGCGAACGGTGCCACCCGAGACCATGGCGCGGACACTGGCCGACCATGAACGGCCGCGATCCGCAGGGGCGCGCTACCAGTTCGGCGAAGAACTCGGTCGAGGTGGTCTGGGCGTAGTGCGGCTCGCGAAAGACACGATGCTGCTGCGCGATGTCGCGGTGAAGTTGTTGCTGCAGCCGGATGACTCCGAGGCGCGCGAAGCGTTCGTGGAAGAGGCGCAGATCACCGGCCAGCTGGAACATCCGAACATCGTGCCGGTGCATGAACTCGGCGAGGATCCGCAGGGTCGTCCGTTCCTCACGATGAAACGCATTCACGGTCGCACGTTGCGCGAGGTGATCGAGGAGTCTGACCGGGAGTTGCGCGGTAGCCGACGCACCCGCGCGGTTCGCCCATCGGCGGTGGCTTCCGCCGACCCAACCGATGACGGCGAGTCCGCAGGAAGCCCGGCCACCGTCGCCCTGCGGCGCCTGTTGCTGATCTTTCTCAAGGTCTGCGACGCAATGGCGTACGCGCATTCTCGCAACGTGATCCACCGTGATCTCAAACCCGAGAACATCATGGTGGGCGACTATGGCGAGGTGCTCGTCGTGGACTGGGGCCTCGCTCGTCCGCTGGATGACGCGCCCCTCAGGCCCGCGCACAGCGACGATGCGACCGACCTCACATCGAGCGCGACGATCCGCTCGGGCCGGCGGGAAGGTGGTGCGACGGTCACCATCCGGGGCGAGGTGTTCGGCACCCCGGCCTACATGCCCCCCGAGCAGGCACTCGGCAACACCGACAAGCTCGACGAGCGCTCCGACATCTACTCACTGGGCGCGATTCTCTGGCAGATTCTCGTCGGCGCGCCGCCCTTCAGCGGGCCGATTGACACGGTGCTCCGGCAGGTTGCTCGCAACCAGGTCGCGCAGCCGTCGTCGCGAGCGCCGCGTCATCGAGTGGTTCCCCGCGAGCTGGAAGCAGTGGTGTTGAAGGCGATGGCGGGAAAACGGGGGCATCGATACGCCACCGTTGACGACCTGCGTGCCGACGTAGACGCGTTCCTTGCCGGCCGGGCGTTGAGCGCAGCCGACTACACCGGCTGGCAGTTGCTGGCGAAGTGGGCCGCGCGCCACAAGGGTGCGGTGCTGACGGCAAGCATCGCAGCGCTGGTGTTGGTGGCGGTAGTGGCGGTGTTCATCGTCGGGCTGAACGAGGAGCGCTACCGCGCCAACCAGGAAGCGCAGCGTGCCCGCGAGGCCGAGCAGACCGCCACCGCCGAAGCGGCGCGCGCACGCACCGAAGAACAACGCGCCGAGACCGAAGCCGCCGAGGCCCGCGCGGCACGCGATGAAGCCGCCGATGCTCGAACCGACGCCGAGCGCGCAGCCGACGATGCGCAGCGCGAAGCCGAACGGGCGAAAGCCGCAGAGCGCAACGCGCGTCTGGCGCTGGCCAACAGCCTGTCGGCTCGTGGCGACGCGCTGTTGGTGGGTGACCGCTACCTCGAAGCCGAGACGCAGTATCTGGAAGCGAGCGACATCTTCCGCGAACTCGACGCCGACGGAACGCGTTCGGAGTTCGGCCTCGACACCCGGTACCGGCTCGCACCGGCGCCGCTGCTGTTCAATGCCGCCCATGCGAACCTGGTCTCGATGGCGCTGTCGCCGGACGACCGCACCCTGATCACCACCGGCGCCAACGCGATGGCCGTATGGGATGTGGGCACCGGACGCTTGCGCAGGCTCTACAACCTGCAGGGCACGATCTCGTCCATCGCGTTCGCACCGGACGGGAGCTACCTCGCTGGCCTGACGACGTCAGCCGATGTGTTGCGCTGGGAGTTTCCGTCGCTGCGCGCGCTGCCATCTCTCACCGGCGCTGGCGGGCAGCAGATCGGGCTGGCGATCTCGCCGGACGGTACCCGCATCGCTACCGGCGGTGCTGATCAAACGCTGTTCATCTGGGACGTGAAGCAGCCAGCGGTACCGATCGTGAAGCAGGCCGGGCAGCACTTCCGCACGACCCGTCGTGTTGCCTGGTCGCCCGATGGCCGCTTGATCGCCTCCGGCGGATCGGACCATCAGGTTCGCCTGTGGGACGGTGAAACCGGGGAACTGGTCCATGCGCTGGAACGTCAGGAGCACCTGAGTCACGTCTACTCGTTGGCGTTCACGCCAGACGGTTCGCGGCTGTTTTCGGGAGGGCTCGATTCGCGACTGGTGATGTGGGACACCGACACCGGCGAGGCGTTGCGCAAGACGCCCGGTTTCCAGGGGTGGACCTTCGACATCGCGGTGACGCCCGACGGCTCGAAGGTGCTGACCGCCAGCCGCGACGCTCGCGTGCACGTACACGACGTGGCGACCGGCGAACTGATCACTCGCCTGGTCGGCCACGGCACGGGCGTGTATCGCGTGGTGCTGAGTCACGACGGACGATTCGCGATCAGTGGGTGCGAAGACGGCCGGTGGTCATTGTGGCGCGTACCCGATTCCGGGCGTCCGGATCGGATCCAACTCGGCGAGCAGGGGAACGCGCTGGCGATTTCGCCCGATGGTCACCTGCTGGCAACCGGGGAAGAAGGGCTGCGCTCGACGGTGAAACTGTGGGACATCGCCACTCGATCACTGTTGCTTAGCTTTCCCACTCCGGGGCGCATCACCGGTGTGGCGTTCTCGCCCGACGGTCGGCTGTTGGCGTCCTGCGGGATGGAAGGCGTGCTCCGCGTCTGGAATCTGCGCAGCGGCGAGGTGGTGTTCGAAC
>WURV02187425.1:0-12705 GCA_011762755.2 Epimenia babai | reverse complement strand
GTAATAAACTGATAATGAGGTGGGGTTCACGCTGATGTAAAAACTAGTGTAATAAACTGATAATGAGGTGGGGTTCATGCTGATGTAAAAACTAGTGTAATAAACTGATAATGAGGTGGGGTTCACGCTGATGTGAAAACTAGTGTAATAAACTGATAATGAGGCGGGGTTCACACTGATGTGAAAACTAGTGTAATAAACTGATAATGAGATGGGGTTCATGCTGACGACAATTTTTATTAATTTGGAGTGTCCAAAAAGTTTATTTCGCAATCTTATGTCGTTATGTAGAGTAATGCATGACTTGTCAATCAGATGTCTAAACTTTCCTGGTCGTGTATGATGTTACGGTGAATTATGTAGGTAGACAATCTAGTATTACATGATGGAGAGATTATATTGGTTGAACTGACAGCAGTGTGAGCAGAATATCGTCTGCTTCTATCGGCCATACTTAACAGAAAAGTCGACTTACCATTCAAGCTTTGGTCTCCAATGAATATTTATTTATTTAATTTATTACATATTAATAAATTATAGCGTGGATTTTCATATAATTTTGCGGCTTAACTTTATTTGGTTATCATTATTGTACCTACGGCGGACCAAACGTACAACATAAGAAATACACTTACTGGCCAAATTTACGATGTAATGTAGCAGGAAAACTGAGGAAAGTTGTGTTTTCTTATGCATGTTGAACGAACGGTAAAGCTTGGTTGGTAACTAAACACTGGTATAGATACAAGAAAATTCTGGCGAGTGGAAAAAATTATTTACAATTTAAAAAAAAAAATCGGCGGAATCACTGGTGTACCGTACGCACATTGATGTGGTAGACCTTTTTCCATTCACCCCACTGGTTCCTAATGTCTACATATGAACTACATATGTCGCACACTCCGCTAGGTCCATGTTTATTTACAACGAGATGATGACATAGCGGGGAGGTAAGCGACATAGAGAGCACATATAGAGCATCTGAAACACAGCGAACGTCAGAGGGAAAAGCCCCAACAGAAGCACACTAGCAAGGGCTACCCAGACCCCAATGGGCAATGGGGTTTAAGGCATTTTCAGCCTGAAAAACGCCACAGTTAGTATACTGGTTAGAGCGGCATTCGAACCAGGGACCCCTGGATTCAAAGTCAAACGCTCTAACCACTACGCGAGCTGCCCCGGCATTCATGTGGTAAATATTAAAGTGCGTACACTGGTGTACCGCACGTACATTCGTGTGGCAGATACTTAGGTGTGTATTGGAGTGTTTGTGTATAAGATTCTGCGGTGTCTGTTGTAGAAAGCGAAACCAATCGCTGATCCAATGGTGATGAAGAGGAAGGCTCAGTCTGAAGGTATGGACGAGGATTACCTCCCTTCGGAGGTATAGGTTTTTTCTGTGCATTCCTTTCCAACTATGCAGAGAACCAGATTGGCTACCCCCTTTAAAATTGTTGATCTAGTTACCCATCATCCATATATTCATCTGTCTATCCATTATTAGCTCACCTGAGCTGATGCTCGGTGACCTTTTCTGATAGGAGTTTGTCCGTCGTCTGTCCGTTCATCCATCCGTCCATCCATCCATTCTATGTTAACATTTTCTTAAAAAAATCTTCTCAAGAACCGCCTATCTCTGAGGTCTGCCATTTAGCACATATTGTCCTAGGGTTGGTCTCTTCTAGATTTGTTCATGGTATCGTCATCACAGCTAGGGGAAGTAACTTCTGCCAATGTTCGTATTTTTATTTTAAATTTTCTCAACCGGTTATTGCAGAGGTCTGCAATTTCGCCGTTATTGTCCTTGGGCTTGTATCTTTCAGGATTGGTCAGCATCTTGTCATGGGAGAAAAGGGGGTAAATTCTATCGACTTTTTTATTTGAAAATCCTTTCCATGTGCACTTAGTACGACGGTCTGCCATTTGGCAGATATTGTTTGTGTAGGTCTCATTCAGATTTGTTGAGGGCATCTCTATTTAGGCAATTAGATGTGATTTCTTCCACAAATCTATATTTTCGTGTTTCAGTATCTTAATGAGTATTTTCAGATCTCTTTGGCCTCTTTCACTTTGGCCACTTTGTTTTTGATGTCAGGCAGTCTCCTTGTTGTCTTCTCGTTCTAATATTAAGATGGCCTCCTTGGCCTTTTGATTTGTTTTTTTCTCTTTTTTCACGTGAGCATCTTTAGGCCTCTTTGGCCTCTTGTTTAACATTTATCGTAGGTGTAGATATATTTATTGGTCTTACGACTGTATATTGGTGTCTGTAGAGGAACCATTCTGAAACCATCCCTTTGTTTATCCATCATTCATCATTTGTGAAGTCATTTCTTGTCTGTCTTTCCAAACATTATTGAACCATCTAATATAGTTAATTCACTCACTAATTTATGTTTTAACAGGGAATTAACCATCTTGCTGACCTTACAATCTAGTCTAAACAATACATAGGTCAGTTATAGGTTAATCACAGTGAGTTGTATGATGCCTGTCTATTTAAGTTTCATCCGATGAGAAGAGAAGCAAGTTATTTGACAACGGTGATGATGATGATGGAGATGATGATAATGATGATGACACACCCATCAGTGACAGGTACAGCCCTAGTCTATAATAAGGGACGGGTATGACCCTGACTCAGAACTAAGGTCACCCTGTAACTTCGACCTTTAATAGGGGGCAGATACGACTCTAGCTTAGAATGAGGGAGAGACATAACCCTATAAGAAAATAAGGGACAGTAAGGTACAGAACCCTGTATCTTGGATCTGCTGTCATAGCTTGTTGAGTGTTTACTCACCAAACCTCATGAAAATTCCTCATTGCCTGGCTGGTTTAGAGTTTACTTCATTAATTCACACACTAACTATCCACTTGTATTTGTGTACAGATTGAATCAGACTGTCAGCCCATTGTGGAAGGTTCCATACTCCGAGCAGTTGAAGGTGAGTATGAGAACTGGTTGATACCAGCTGCTTGTTTCGGCGGGTGACCCCTTCATGTAATATGCACATTCTTACGACTAACAACTGAGTAAGGTAGTTATTTTATTAACGTTTTGTGTATTTGGTGTTTTAGATAAAACAGGCTTCTGTGGAGGAAGTGTTGAAGCAGACATTCCGCCAGCTGGAGAGAGATTTCAGCACCATGACGCCATGGCTGAAGGAACAGAGGTACACAAATTACATGTACACACCAACTGACACATCATACCATCATTCTGTACTGCAAGCTATTCTGTAGTAATGGTAAATTAATGAAAAATGGAAGACCCTCTGATATCGTGGATAGAAGTGAATTTCAGCAAAAATATACAAATATTCACCTTGTGTTATGTCACAAATTCAATTGTGCTCGGAGCCCTATGTTTACATTGGGCTCTTTTAGGTCACCGTAAAGTGCTCTGCTATCGATGCGTCATGTATTCATGTATTCTACTGCGACTACTGGGCTCTTAGGTGACTGTTAGCTGATGGCTTACGTATACTCACCTACCCACTCGGTGTGGTGAGATCGCCAGTTGAGTGCCGCGTATACTCACCTACCCACTCGGTGTGGTGAGATCGCCAGTTGAGTGCTGCGTATACTCACCTACCCACTCGGTGTGGTGAGATCACCAGTTGAGTGCTGCGTATACTCACCTACCCACTTGGTCTGAGACTATGAAACATGACTAAACATCATTTACTGATTCCTCACCTTCAGCCTTATCTACTCGGAAAATCGTACCATGAATCAGATGATAGATCTTAATAGGTCTACATACATCTACATAGATCTACATAGGTCTACATAAATCTACATAGATCTAAATACATCTACATAGGTCTACATAGATCGACATTGGTGTACATAGATCTACATAGATTTACATAGGTCTTTACACATCTACATAGATCAGCATAGATCTAAAATGATCTAAATACATCTACACAGATCTACATAGATCTAAATATGTCTACATAGGTCTACATGTATCTACATAGATCTAAATACGTCTACATAGATCTACATAGGACTTTGTACATCCACATAGGTCTACATAGATCTACATAGATCTAAATATATCTACATAGGTCTACATAGATCTACATAGGTCTACGTAGATCTACATAGATCTAAATATGTCTACATAGGTCTACATAGATCTACATAGGTCTACGTACATCTACATAGGTCTACGTACATCTACATAGGTCTACATAGATCTACATAGGTCTACGTACATCTACATAGGTCCACATAGATCTACATAGGCCTATGTACATCTACATAGATCTACAAAGATCTAAATATATCTACATAGGTCTACATAGATCTACATAGGTCTACATAAATCTACATAGGTCTACATACATCTACATAGGTCTACATAGGCCTACATACATCTACATAGGTCTACATAGGTCAATATAGATCTACATAGATCTAAATAGGTCTACATACATCTACATAGATCTACATAGGTCTACATAGGTCTACATAGATCTACATAGATCTACATAGGTCTACATACATCTACATAGATCTACAGAGGTCTACATACATCTACATACATCTACATACATCTACATACATCTACATAGGCCTACAGAGGTCTACATAGATCTACATACATCTACATACATCTACATAGATCTACATGATTTGTGTAATTCTCGATGTTGTTGATGAACACAGACTGGAGCATGGCCTGCACTGTTGTAACCTCCAGTCTATCCTGCCCTCAGTAAGTCAGTCTGATCTGATTTATAACTAAACAGTCAAATAATTTATTCATTTTCAACTTATCCTTGTACATACTGACTGATGGTTAAAGCAAATCACAGATATTATCTACCTATATTAACAGTCTAAATATTATTTGATTATAATTGTATTTGAATGGAATAATTCATGTCATGTTGTGTTCTGAACATGTACCCACCAGATTACCTTCCCTGTTATATAATCGTGAAATCTTTTATCATTCGCAGCCGGTCACAGAAAAATACCGCAATAAATGTGAATTCACCATCGGCACGAACACACACGGACAAGGTTGTTCGAGTGAACGCAACGTTGTTCATGTTGCGTGTACTCTCTTATCATTTTTCTTATTATTATCATTGTGATAGTCATCATCAGAGCTACAATAATAGCGGCGGAATCATGCGTAAGCTCAATAATTATATGCCAAAATTCTTTATGCCTCATTCTTGATCCACCAACAAATCTTAGCTTAGCTCTAATCAGCTACAAATAGCTACAATATGGCTTACATAGCAACCCCCACTTCTCTTACTTCTTATTACTTCGCGGTTACTGTTATTGCAAAATTCCTCGATATAACAAGTCTTTCCATGCCATGCCTATAATATAAATGGGTATACAGTATAGTGTACATATTGTTGTCTAAAAGCAAATACTTATCTAGTATAAAAATTTTTTATATAAGCATTTAATTGTTTCATAAAACCATTTATGTTTTATTTATCTAAATGGCTTATAACCCTCAGATAATCAAGGTAGACAGCCAAGTGTTGAAATGCTGAATTATTGTTAAAACACTGAATATCTTGTAATGATTGCAGGCTCATAGTTACAGAGATTTGAGATATCTTACAGAGAAGGTGGTCGGATTTCGTTTGGGCAAGTACAAGGGTGGGTCGAGTATAGTTGAGCATGTGTCAGAGTGTGTCATCATCCCTGACACAATGAAGGCAGTCACCAAGGTACATCTATTGTATAACGTCTCTAGTGATGGAACAGTGTCAGTTAAGGTCTTTCAATTCGAATTTCAGATGACCCTGATCGATCCTTTTCTGGCCAATATACTGAGTGGCATTTCTTGTGCAAAAAGCACCTAAATCCCTCTAGCCCATTCGAGTGTGGGTAGCGTTTGTTCAGTGGTTATAAAGTTGTTTGGTCTGAGATATTAAAAGGTCAAGTACAACATTTATAGACCGCTATCAATGAAAACCAATCAACCAATAAAGGCTCTCAGATGTTGTTTACAATGAAATGCTTTTGGCAGCTATTCAGCGCATATACAATAACTTTGACATTCGCATATCACCTGGCCAAGGATAATATCGAGCACCTACCAGTTTCGGAGATGGGTTTACTCCAGCAATCGGGGATAAATGACAAGCTGAATATCATCACAGAAAAGTTGACTGATGGCAGGTTTTGAACCCGCCACCTTTTGGTTGCTAGTTCGGCCTTCCTACCATTCGACTGCTGATGTGATTGTCTTTTATGGCACCATTTAATTTTTCCGATTAACTTTGTCATGCATCACCCATCACTAACTCAGCACACTTTTCGGCATGAGCTACGCGGATGTGTTGATACCCAGAACCACGTCATGGACATGTAGCCGGATCTCACTGTTGAATTTTTGCTGAGACATTGTTGTTCATCTCAGATGTTCGAGGCCTGCCTCTCATTGAGTGAGTTGTCATCGTTTGACCCGAATACGCACAGTGGCTGCTGGAAACAGCTGACGGTACGCATGAGCAATTGTGGTCATGTGATGATCTTCCCAGAATTCAAGATGCATTCTGACCAAACGCAGGTCAAGATCGTGGCACGGCTGTAGACATCTTGTTTTTGTTTATATTCAATCATAGCATCTTAATTTTTTCATACAAGCTCTCTCATTCTACATTTTTATTCTCTCTGGGTTTGTTTCCTGTATTTTATTTGGTATTTTTTTATCACTATTTTTACAGTGAGCATCTTGATGCCTTTATATTAGTGGATAAATTTCATTTACATACTGTAAGTCTGCCATAATGTGACTTTGTTTTCTACACTCACAGCAAGTCCGCCATAATGTGACTTTGTTTTATACACTCACAGCAAGTCTGCCATAATGTGACTTTGTTTTATACACTCACGGCAAGTCTGCCATAATGTGACTTTGTTTTATACACTCACAGCAAGTCTGCCATAATGTGACTTTGTTTTATACACTCACAGCAAGTCTGCCATAATGGCCTATTTTCTGTAAAGTGTCGTCGACATCATCTTGTCTCGGCACTCTAAATAAAGCTTTATTATTATAATATTGCTAATGTGTTTTATACTAATACACCGAGTCTGCAATAATATTAATGTGTTTTATACCCATACACCAATTACACCTCTTCACTATTTTATAGTTTTATATTTTCTGGTGTGACATATATAGGCAGTCTTTGGACATTCAACCCAGCGAATGGATTAAAGTCAAGCGTCTGCCTGGATTAAGTAGTTTGCAATACATTTTTACAAGTGTTTTATTTTCTGTTAATTGTTTTTAGTAAAAATTCCATCCTGTCATTCTAGAAAGCAGTTAATAGGTTATTGTGATTCTGTTAGTTATACCATATTGCTATCCTTCAACGCAGTATGATGTTGATGTTGTTGATGTGGATGTTGATGATTATGTTGATGATGATGATGTTTATGATGTGGATGATGTTGATGATGTTAATGATGTGGATGATGTTGATGTTGATGTTGACGATGTTGATGATATTGATGATGTTGATGATGATGGAGTTGATGATATTGATGATGATGTTGATGATGATGTTGATGATGATGATGATGTTGATGATATTGATGATGATGATGATATTGATGATGTTGATGATATTGATGATGTTGATTATATTGATGATGTTGATATTGATGATGTTGATGAGATTGATGATGTTGATATTGTTGTTGATGTTGATATTGATGATCTTGATGATGTTGATGTTGATGATATTGCTGATGTTGATGATGATGTTGATATTGATGATGATGATAATGATGTTGATGATATTGGTGATGATGATGATGATGATATTGGTGATGATGATGATGATGATATTGATGATATTGATGATGATGATGATGATGATGATGATATTGATGATGTTGATGATGTTGATGATGATGATATTGATGATGTTTATGATGATGTTGATGATATTGATGATGATGATGTTGATGATATTGATGATGTTGATGATGATGATGTGGATGATGTTTATGATGATGTTGATGTTGATGTTTATGATGTGGATGATGTTGATGATATTGATGATGTTGATGAGGATGATTTTGATGTTGATATTGATGATATTGATGTTGATGATGATATTGATGATATTGATGATGTTGATGTTGATGATATTGATGATATTGATGTTGATGATATTGATGATGTTGATGTTGATGATATTGATGATATTGGTGATGATGATGATGATGATGATGATGATGATATTGATGATGTTGATGATATTGATGATATTGATGATATTGATGATGTTGATGTTGATAATGTTGATGATGATGATGATGTTGATGATATTGATGATGTTGATGATGTTGATGATATTGATGATGTTGATGATGATGATGATGATGTTGATGATGATGTTGATGATGTTGATGAGGTTGATGATGTTGATGTTGATATTGATGATATTGATGATGTTGATGATGTTGATGATGATGATGATATTGATGATGTTGATGTTGATGATATTGATGATGTTGATGATATTGATGATGTTGATGATATTGATGATGTTGATGATGTTGATGTTGATGATATTGATGATATTGGTGATGATAATGATGATGATATTGATGATATTGATGATGTTGATGATATTGATGATGTTGATGATGATGTTGATGTTGATGATATTGATGATATTGATGATATCGATGATGTTGATGATATTGATGATGATATTGATGAGGTTGATGATGTTGATGATGATGTTGATGATATTGATGATGATGATATTGATGATGAGGATGATGATGATGATGATGATGATGATGATGATGATGATATTGATGATGTTGATGTTGACGATATTGATTTTATTGATGATGTTGATGTTGATGATATTGATGTTGATGATATTGTTGATGTTGATGTTGATGATATTGATGATATTGGTGATGATGGTGATGATGATA
Organism: Epimenia babai; assembly: GCA_011762755.2. NCBI lineage: Eukaryota > Metazoa > Mollusca > Solenogastres > Cavibelonia > Epimeniidae > Epimenia > Epimenia babai. The sequence goes on along the minus strand of WURV02187425.1, from coordinate 3,747 downwards.
TTGATGATGTTGATGATATTGATGATATTGATGATATTGATGATGTTGATGTTGATGATGTTGATGATGATGTTGATGTTGATATTGATGTTGATGATGATGTTGATGATATTGATGATGATGATATTGATGATATTGATGATGATGATGTTGATGATATTGATGGTATTGATGATGTTGATGTTGATGATATTGATGATGTTGATGTTGATGATATTGATCATATTGGTGATGAGGATGATATTGATGATGTTGATGATATTGATGATGTTGATGTTGATGATGTTGATTATAATGATGATGATGATGATATTGATGATGATGTTGATGATGTTGATGATGTTGATGATGTTGATGAGGTTGATGATGTTGATGATGTTGATGATATTGATGATGTTGATGACGATGTCGATATTGATGATATTGATGATGTTGATATTGATGATATTGATGATGTTGATGTTGATGATATTGATGATCTTGATGATGTTAATGTTGATGATATTGATGATATTGACGTTGATGATATTGATGATATTGATGATGTTGATGTTGATTATATTGATGATATTGATGATATTGATGATATTGGTGATGATGATGATGATATTGATGATGTTGATGATGTTGATGATATTGATAATATTGATGATGTTGATGTTGATGATGTTGATGATGATATTGATGATATTGATGATGTTGATGATGATGTTGATGATATTGATGATGATGATATTGGTGATATTGATAATGTTGATGTTGATGATATTGATGATGTTGATGTTGATGATATTGATGATATTGATGATGTTGATATTGATGATATTGATGATATTGATGATGTTGATGATGATGATGTTGATGATATTGATGATGTTCATGTTGATGATATTGATGTTTATGATATTGATGATATTGATGATGTTGATGTTGATGATGTTGATATTGATGATATTGGTGATGATGATGTTGATGATGATGATGTTGATGTTGATGATATTGATGTTGATGATGATGATGATTATGATGTTGATGATGTTGATGATATTGATGATGTTGAGGAGGTTGATGATGTCGATGTTGATGATGTTGATGATGATGATGTTGATGATATTCATGATGTTGATGATTATGATCTTGATGATGTTGATGATATTGATGATGATGATGTTGTTGATGTTGATGGTATTGATGATGTTGATGATGTTGATGACGATGACGATGATGATGATGATGTTGATGATGTTGATGATGATGATATTGATGATGATGATATTGATGATATTGATGATGATGATGTTGATGATGTTGATGTTGATGATATTGATGATGTTGATGATGCCTGTCTGTAAAGATAGGCTGATTCAGAAAGGGTCATTTTCTGTTGATGTTGATTTCAATGTTGATTGATGTTGATAATACTCAGTATGTTTTATAGGCAGATGTTGAGGCCGAGATAAGTAATGTGGTCGGATACTTCACCGTGGGCCCAGGTAAAGACTGCGGTGTCACATCCATCTACTTCAACACAGTCCATAAAGCCAGGAGTCAGCCAGGCAACACCACGCTGAAACACATCACGGGAGCGCAGGTGCTAAACTAAATGTCCTGTCTGGTGTACGTGAATGAAATGACAGCACTGTGCTAAAGTCTTGGGCCACCCACTAAATTTCAAATATATCTTTCATCTTTATATTTTTGGACAATTATTTGGCATTATCTCATCTGCAGAGACTAGTTGACCACAGGAAGCCCACATCATGTCTTTTGTATGGCTTGCTGAAATACACCTAGAATATTTTCAAGAACAGCCATAAAACGACTCATTTCTTTAATAAGTCACATGTTCACATGCTTTTTTGGCTATGGCTAAAAAATCAGTGTGATAGACTTAAAATAGCGTTACATAAGCAAGGACATTCACAAAGAGAAATTGCTGTCCTAATGGATATTCTAGGAATGGTATCCGCCATGTTATCACTTTATACAATAGAAGCAGACAGTTAAAGACAAGAAAAGATGTGGTAGGCCAAAGAAACTATAACTATGTCCTATTGTACCTGCGTGACCTATTATGTTCTGTCTCATAGCCTCGTGTGTCCCATACTCTTGTAACTTATTGTGTCCCGTACTCTTATAGCTTATTGTGTCTGATGTCCTGTAGCTTATTGTGTCCCATACTCTTGTAGCTTATTGTGTCCCATACTCTTGTAGCTTATTGTGTCCCATACTCTTGTAGCCTACCATGAAAGTTTGTTATGAGGACCTATTTGATATCACTTTAAGAGAAATACTTTTCATCAAGTACACCGGTCTTGTGTATTAATAGTTACAATTCAGCGGAACTGGGGTTGAGAGAAATATGCTGTTATTGTATAATGCACGATGTGTCATTGCTTTATGTTTCATTACGTATTTCAGACAATCGAAGAGGAGATTCTAGGTTTGAAGTTTCGCGTTTCACCAACTGCATTCTTTCAAGTTAACACGAAGGCTGCAGAAGTATTGTATGAGACTATTGGCCACTGGGTGTGTGAATGTGCTGATGCAAGCAATCAGAATGCGTGTAACAAAGATGTCACGGAACAAAAAAAAACAGAGATGGCAATTATCAATGAACCGACCACTGTGGAAAAGGAAACAGTGATTAAAAATGAAAAGACAACTGGCTCTCATCAGTCAGTGATTGACAAAGGGAAGACAACTGGGGATGAGAAGATGATGATTGATCAAGGGACAACTAATACTGAAATTATTAGAGAAGAGACAGCTTTTAATTACGATGAGCAGACGATGAATGCTGAAGGTCAGACAACTGAGGATAACAATGAGCAGACAATGATTGGTAAAGGTCAGACAACTGAGGATAACAATGAGCAGACGATGATTGGTAAAGGTCAGACAACTGAGGATAACAATGAGCAGACGATAATTAGTAAAGGTCAGAGAACTGAGGATAACAATGAGCAGACGATGATTGGTAAAGGTCAGACAACTGATGACGACAATGAGCAGACGATGATTGACAGACCTCAGACAATTATATCTGATCCAACAATAAGGAGGAAAAGCCAGACCACCGTTGTTGATGAACAGATGGGAACAACAATAATGACTGATGAGCAGACAACTGGAGTTTCATCATCTGATACAGTTTTACTTGATATTTGCTGCGGTACTGGCACTATAGGTCTTACCCTGGCTCAGGCAAGTTTATCACTAGATGTAACGTGACATTGTTCAACGTTGTAACAATGTAACGTTGCTTCAATTTATTCGTGTGTGAAGTCTTGTAAATGACACATATCTTCTCTCTACCAGGCGGCTCTTGGTATTTAGCCGAGAATATTTGGAATATTATTTGAATTAACAAAAACATGCAATAATATATTTTTAGATGCATTTGATGTTGGGTATCCATTTGGGTATATGTCTACCTGCTGTTTGAGTGTTTTTCCTGGTATTGCTCTGACTGGGTATATGTGTGTGTGTGTGTGCGTGCGTGCGTGCGTGCGTGCCATTTACTAGGTATTATTGTGAAGATTGCTTTTCACCAGGGTGTTGGGCGGGTCATAGGCATCGAGATGTGTGAAGAAGCTGTGGTGGATGCCAGGGAGAATGCAAAGCTCAATGGTTCGTGTTGTCATGCTGTCTCTCCCAACCCTCAACTATATCCCACCTTCATATAGCCCGACCCTCGCCCGACCCTCGCCCGACCCTCGCCCGACCCTCGCCCGACCCTCGCCC
>WURV02187414.1:0-12706 GCA_011762755.2 Epimenia babai | reverse complement strand
GAACTGGAGTGATGGGAGAGCAACGGGAGGTCTAAGAGATAACTCGAGCAGCGCTGTTCTGTAACTTTTAGGCCAAAGTTTTCGCCAAATGATATCAAAATCCATTCTATTTTATCATACTTTATTTTGGAGGGCAGGTAATGATTTTTAGAATCCAATTCAAGCGACACTGGATCACATCCCGGTCTAACCAGTTTACAATTTGTGGCGCCCTCGGCCCGTCTGCCCATATGGTTCTGGCAGCCTTACTAGTTTCTTACCTCGGACGTGGCTGTGTTTCAGATGTCTCTCTGGCGCTTAACTCTCGGCTTATTTCATTGTTAACAACTAATACTTATCACAGATTTACTGCTAGAATATACATGAATGGGAGAGGGTGAACCGTCTGCCCAGATTTTGGGTTTTTCCGAACGTAGTGCCCCATCTTTTTAATTGAGGATAATTCGTTTGTCGCGTTTACGACTAGCCTTGTAAAAAATTAATTTGTACTGTTGTACACACAAATTAAACATTTTACATGTTAAATGCGTGTACACCAAACAGCGCCGACGTCCGGCTGAGTGAACTTCGCGAATCGCTTGTGGTCGTCTACCACACCGGCTGGACGCTTTGGGTGCCTCAGGCTGTTTACAAAAGCTCCTGCGCCATCGACATAACTCACTTTCCGTTCGACGAACAGACTTGCACGATGAAATTCGGTTCGTGGAGCTATGACGGCGCAAAAGTCGATGTGGCGTTCTTCTTCCCAAACAATACAGGATTCGACTTTAGCGACTACATTCCTAGCAACGAATGGGACATCATCGAGTACTCCAGCAAACGTTACGTCAAGAAGTATCAATGCTGTCCAGAAATTTACCCAGATCTCAAATTCACGCTGCGAATGAAGCGAAAGGTCGTTTTCTACAACTACATCCTCATCCTACCCTGCGTTCTTCTTTCTTCACTCACTCTCGTCCTGTTCTGGCTGCCTCCCGAGTCGCCCGCGAAGATGCAACTCGGTAAGTGTTTAACGACAGCGCAACTATCTCTATGTAAATTGGAGGTAGTCATAATGGTTCACAAATAACAGCATGGATATGCAGTACACGACCTCCCAGTGAGTCTGCCGCACTATCAGCTGGGCTACAAAACCATACTCTCTACGGTTTATTTGGATTTAGACAGTGTTGTAACATACATATACCATGTACTTGTCCGCGTGAATATCTTTCCGTTTTTTTATTGCGTGCAGCTAACTCCGATCTAAACCTTCCAATTACTGTTAGACAATAAAAACTGAATCAACATTAGGGTTTACCACATCAAACGATTCAGTCCCGAACAGACTAGATGTGGGTGGCCGTACTAGCGTAAAATACTAAAAAATACTAAAAAAATACCAAAATACTAAAAACAACACCCCATTGACTACCTTTCTTTTCGTACTGTAAATTCCTTTTATGTAAACCCTTAATATAGTTATAATCCAGAAATGTTTAGTTGAGTAACTACAATTTCCTGAAGAGATGCGAAAATCCACCCGTACGATGAAAAGCTTTTGACTTTATTTTGTCAAAATTAACTATTACGTGGCAGAATGCACAGAACTCCGTCTGCCAAATTTTTTTAATTATGCTACCCAGCTTGAGGAACGGCCTTATTTCGTGTGTGTGTATTATCACGGATAAATAACACGTCATTTACCATGACATTGAATATACTGGAGGAGGCAGAAACGAACATTTTCGTGTGTGTATATTCTCTGGAGAAAACGTTGTCCTCCATAACAATGATAATTATATTCGAATGCAGGAATGAACATTTTCGTAGCGTTCTTCGTGCTCTTGCTCCTCCTGGCGGAATCAACCCCGCCGGCGGCCTCCTCCATCCCTCTCATCGGTCAGTAGAGAAACGCGGGTCACTGTCGCGAAATTCGAAGTACCCGCTTATATGCTTAACACTAACCCTCTATCTCGCCACGAAAAAGTACAACATTAATAGAGATAATAATTTAGTTGTTGCCTCTTACCGAATATGGCCGAAATATGTCAACAGTAAGTGTACAGCATAGGTAACTTGGTAAACTAATCTACACAAAGTTCAAGTACACATGTGGGTTGTCGTAGCTATATCACAAAAAACTTACATACTAACTTTCTTTTAAAAATAAAAAGCTCGTGTTTGTCTTAAACTATTCGAAAAGATATTGAATTTTGCTTGTTCGTATTTTTAATCTCACTAAAGATAATAAAGGTTATAAATAGACACCAGTAATGGCAAGCTGAATTATAAAGGGCCTGCCCAGACCGTGTATTCGACCAACACGTTCGATTACACCATTAAGAAGCATGTCCTATTTCTACACTGAGATTACGATCAATATTTCCCACAACATACCCACAAGTGAGCGTACAAATACGTGTCTCTGATACCATCTCTTAGAACAAAACGATCGTGAAAGTGGACAAGTGCTCTTTATTTTCTCTGCTCGAACACGCCTTTCCATGACAAGCCATTTTGTTAGTTTCATTTATATAAAATGTAACTAAATCGGAAGTTTATTTATATCTAATTATCACAATATTTGTCATTAACATATTGTTATACGGGAGATTCTGCTAAAGGAGTTCACCTCGACAATTTAGCCTCAACAGAGGTAAAGGTCTTTCTTTTCCCGTGTATTTCTCTACAATTACAGTACTAAAAATGTAAGAATCACTCTGGCTACATTTCCGAAACTTATGTTGTTCTTCAATTTTACGACGGTTTCTTTCGGATATTAATCATTCTCATAGAATTCTACAAATTACCGGATTTTCGAAAACAGCGCAAACAATAAATTAAACGTAGGCTTTCTAACTCAAAAATTAACCAAAATTAATATACAGTACGTTCGCTGTGTACAGGGGCGTACTATTGCCTAAACATGATCCTCATTACGCTCTCAACCTTCCTCTCAGTCATCGTCGTGAACCTCTATTTCCACGGAAATCGATCGCTCGTCCCTCGCATTCTCAAAAGGGTACGGTTATAAAAACGCCATATTGAAATTTAGGGTACCTTGTGGTCCCCGTAGGACACACCATATCGTGAATAGGTGACTCGTTCCTTCGCTTCGTTCACGAGAATAGAGACGGGAGCCCTTATGGTTTTCGTTGTCATTTATGGTGTAAGTTTAGATACTTAGATACAGCAACGCACGCGTGGCACGTCTATGTTCTAACCTATGCAGTAGTAATTTACGTCATGAATCAAATATTTTATCGCTTTATAGTAATTAGAATGATTGTTGAAATCGATATTACAACATAAGAACGAATTGCGCAATGAGCATTTTTGGTAAGATCATTTTTACCAGTATACACCGATTAAAATGGGCCAGGCTATAATAAGCCGAACATCGCAGAATAATTCTAGCCATTTTGGCATGTGGGCATAAGTACAGCAGTGTGATTCTGATCGCCTACGACTCGCGGCGGGTCCCAACTAGTCGTATCATCTCGAAAGGCTAGCGTCGACAGTGTTTCACGAACACTCTGGCGTACCTCTATAAATAACGCGACGACGTTCCGTTTTATCCGTCGAGAATCAATCGACGCCGTTTCTCGATAGCAAGATTTGATTTACACCAACGCCGAAATTAGAAGGACTCGTCGTTTATCGGGGTCACGTTCCGGCCATAATTGACGGAATACCACGATAAAGATAAGAATAGTCGGCGAGAAGTGGTCATTCGTGCTACCACATACTTATATTATTTACATCTTAATCAACTGCGGAAAAACATTACAAGATTCGCAATTTCTCACGTCGTAGCGTCCGTTTGGACTTCCCAACGACTGCCGGCAGTGGTACAGCGAATCGCAAGTTTGCCAGCTCGCGATAGTTTATATACAACTATGACAACATAATCATCATAAAAAAATGTTGGAGAAACCTCAAGCGTTCACGCATCAGGGAGCGCCCTCTAATATTTAAAACCTTAATGTTTATGGTGGATGTAGATCTTTTTAGAAATAGAATCTAATAAATACGCATTAACAAGGACAATTAACAATTTATTTATTGACTCGTGAGATATGCGCAATTGGCTTATAAGAAAAATCCACATACACGAAAATAAACCAGTATATGACGTTATGTTGCGTTTACAGGTAATGATGGACTGGGTAGCGCGTCTACTGTGCATGCGTGATTATGTCCTCGACTTCCACAGTGACCACGCGAAAGCCGAACAGGAAACGAAAAAACGAGCAAATCACGCGTGTCAAAATGGCGGAAAGAGAGTCGGCAAGGACAGGTACCACGACATTCCACACATGAACGGAATCGTTCCAGCGAAATTATCGCGTCACTATGGAGAGCAGACGAGTTCGCTTAACGTCGATTGGCCAATCCGTTACCCAGAGGAGCCGCCGCCACCACCGCCGAACGCCCATTGGCTGTACCATAATAGCGTTGCAGCGTATACCAAGCCAACGCTGAAGAACAGCAACGAGAACCTGCAGTACACCAGCAAGTTCCTTTACCGCAACGATCGTTTGTCGTACAGTAACGACGGACTGGCATACGACAAGGTTCCCAGTCGATACAACCTCCCCACGCTTGAGTCGCACAACCTCGTTAGTCGCGAGAGTATCGTAGGGAGCGACGCGGGGGACGACAGACTGAATGCCGCGACCGCCATTTTGGATCGCATGGACGGAGACATCGCTGATATCAAGGCTCACGTTAAATCGATGGCAGAGCGCATTACTGGCAAAGAACAGAACGACAAAATAGGAAGGGAGTGGAAAGGCGTGGCAATCGTCCTCGATCGCATTTTCTTTTTCATTTACCTTGCCTCGATCCTCGTCTCAATATTCACGATATTCCCAAAGTCCGCCATTTTAGAATGGACGAAAAGTTAAAACGTGTTTCGAGACTTGGCATGTTTTCGTGGAGTCTACTGAGACTGACGATAAACTCGTTGTAAATAATCTATCGTCAAGCATAGACCAATGTTCGACTTCCCTTCGATATAATCCTCTCAACTCAAGTCTAGACTGAAACAAGAGCAATCAATTCGGATGGACTCTCTATGTATACATTATATTCTGCCCGTGTTTTTACGCCGTAAATTATACATACTTCAATATAATCTTCTCAGCTTAAGTCCAGACTGATACAAGAGCGATCACATTGGATGGACGATCGATTTATGTATACATATATTCTGCGCATGTTTTTAGACCATAAACATACATCTCAACTCGATTAGAAAAGTGAAGTTTCATCAAAATGGCCGAGTGATATACTGTGGACTGTCTATTTGTCCATGTTAACATCCACGTACGAGCAGACTATCAATTCGATTGTTGAAAATAACGTATTTTCATTCTGTAATAGTTGCCCATTAATTGATACTGATGCGCAATCGACTGAAAACGGTGTATTTGAAGTGAAGATCTCTTTATTTCAAGAATGTTTTGATATGCAGATGCTTTGAATATACGCAAGTATCGGCCAATACAGATGCGACATGCCAGGAATACCACGCCTCATACACGCCGCGTGATGTAAACAGAGGCGTGGTCTGACGTCATAAACGCCAACGTAAGGATTAAAGTGACAAAAGGACTTTTGAACTTTGGTTCATAGTGAAAAATATGGTTAAACTAGCTTCCAATCTTATTACACTTACCTACTATTGTTAATTACATTTTAAGTATCGTCGAATATGTTGTACTAATAGCACGGCCTGTTGTATACTACTCTTGTGTAGAGTCAAAATATTATACCGTTGATGTTTGCTATCAGTTAACTGTAGTGAAATAAACTTTAAAGTACTCTCGTTAATTAGTTTTTAATTCATCCGTAAACTACCGCTAGTCTGATTTTAATCTATCCATATTTATCTGTTAGTATGAGGGCATAAGGATTGGTAGCCATGTTAGTCTAATTGATGCTAACGTAAAAGACAAAGGACAAACCATTTTATATAGCCAAACTATTTTTCTTGATCGCAAGTTTCCCCTCATCAACATCATGGTGGAACATGGCGTTTATCGAGAACATGCGACCAAAACCATAAAACTTGTTGGTAAGTAGCTCTGTTTCGGACGCTAATGGCACCATTTCTCGTAGCGGCTGCACCCTCTATCCGATAGATTCTATCGTAATGGCTGCACTATCTCTCATAATGGCTGCACTATCTCTCATAATGACTGCACTATCTCTCATAATGACTGCACTATCTCTCGTAGCGGCAGCTGCACCATCTCTCGAAGCTTACTGCACTTTTTCTCATAACGGCTGCCCCCTCTCTCGAAGCTGCTGCACAATCTCTCATAGAGAATGCATTTTCTCTCGCAGAGACTACTACCTCTCGTAGCTCCTGCACTATCTCTCGTAACGGCTGCGCCATCTTCCGTAGTGGCTGTACTATCTATCGTTCAAGGTGCACTATCTCTCGTAGAGACCATTATTTCTCGTAGCTGCTGCACTATCTCTCGAAGCGGATGCACTATCTCTATACCGAGCTATCACTAATCACCGATTTATTGAAGTCTGCGACATATGCAAAGCGTGACTGAAAGGTAAAACGTCTACCCAGACATCGTCGTTTGCTTTACGGTGAGTTCTTCGTCACATAAAGTTAAGTCGCTTAGACAAAAACATCCATATAGACTAGCAAAAACTGCAAAAAATAAATAACGGCCAAGACAATTAAATAATCACAGTCTATTTACAACAAGGCGTCACTTTCTGAACCGAAAGAGAAGTCAGTCAGATACCAGAAACGGTGTTCTTCCACCAAGTGTGACAAACAAATCGATTGCATTGACGCTGAGAACCACGCGCCAAATCAGGCTGCCACAGATCAAAAGTCTTACATACGTTAATACATATCTGGCACATACTACGATAAACTGAGTGGCATGAAAACTTTGCCTCTTCCTTTTTCCCACGACATGGTCCGAATTCGGTTACATAACCATACAAACACAGTTGATTTATCGTAAATTATCAAACTGTTTCATAATCAAGTTAATAAACAAAATAATCTTTTTTCAAGCTGTTGGATATTTCGTCTTAGGTAAATTTCCTTCATACACCTAGTATTATGAACTTGAATCTTGAAAGCTACGATATGTTTACACCTTCATAATTTATTTTCGACTTCAATTATCATAATTCGCTACTGTGTGTCCCGGTTGAAACAATAGTCATGGTTTCTCACAGTATGCATGATAGCCAGAGAGATATTCTAATAACAGAACGACACTAAATAGGCCATATATATGTAAAGAACGGGTCTAAAAAATTCTATATTCTATTACAAGGAATGGTACTAATGAGAATGAAACTGATAAGTGAAATAATAATGTTTACTACACACATTTTTAATAGTATAGAAATAAATAACATTATCTAAGTATCTTTCGCTACTAGTACTGTATAGTGTAGATATAGCCTTGGTACTGGGACCTGAGGTATGGGAAGACTGCAATTTCGTGCTAGTTAATATTCAAACGTCAGTGCCCTAATGACTTTGATAATGTCATTTGTTGGGTGGCAAGTTTCACGTACGTAGAGCTTTATTATGCAGTAGAAAAAATTGCCGTTAACTTTACTAATGCCTGTCTATAATTACTAATGCTATGAGTTGTTTGTAATCATGGGATGACATTAGTTTGTAATCATGTCATGACAGCGGGTGTTATTAGAATGAACAATGGTCTTAAAACGGTGGTATTGAAAGATAATGGACGGAATGACTCGTGGTTGGCTGGCAACCCAACACGATGCAGGGGATGGGCTTCACCAGTCATCAAAATCTGCGGCCTCGCTGCAGGAATAAATTGATGTCCATCAATAAATGGAAATGGAAAAAATAAATGTCCATTATAAAACAGAATGGCAACATCCAACACAACGTAATGAGTCCTAGATCTAAGGCATTGAGTGCCGAATCATACGGCAGCACTAAATCAACTGGACGTACCGAACACTCAACTAGGTGAAACCCCGCTACGTTATCAACAAGGGAGATAACACCTCACTGGTGACAGTCATATTTTCTCTTCAGTCAAGCATCAACAGACAATCCATTCGTTTTTATCGCACAATCTATCGCATCGAAAGCCACGCGCGACTCAGCTGTAGGCACTCAACGTTGGACAGTTACTCTCAAGACAACGGAGACATCCGTTTTGTTCCCTTCACAAAACTCCCGCTCGTGTATCACTTACAACATTTTGAGAACACTTACAAATCTAGGTAAAAGCTATGGATATTATGGATGAATAAAATAACAGGGAAATTACCAGGGGAGATGCATTGTGACAGTGAAATCTAAAATGGGAAATACTAGTGCTAGTTTTTGAATTTGAATACCCTGGAATAAATGGTATCCGATACAGCAAAATGTATGAGGCAAAAAGCTGCAACAAATACCTCAACATCGTAATGAAATGTCACGTTACGTAATAATAACAGAAGAGAAATGCATAGGAAAAACCTATTACACTCCTGCGCATTTCTCTCCAACTATTTATAGAACCACATTGGCTATCCTAATTACCATCATAATAATAACAATGAATTATAATAACTAATTATAATAATGCCCAATTATTAATTACAACAATGCTCGTAATATAAGGGTTTTTAAATCTGTTGCATTGTAACAACAAAACGGCTTCGTCGCTCCAGGTTACCAAAAGCGAATAAACTAGAGCAAGAGACAAAGTAATGCCACCAGTATCAGCAAGAGACAAAGTAATGCCACCAGTATCAGCATGAGACAAAGTAATGCCACCAGTATCAGCATGAGACAAAGTAATGCCACCGGTATCAGCATGAGACAAAGTAATGCCACCAGTATCAGCATGAGACAAAGTAACGCCACCAGTATCAGCATGAGACAAAGTAACGCCACCAGTATCAGCATGGGACAAAGTAACGCCACCAGTATCAGCATGAGACAAAGTAATGCCACCAGTATCAGCATGAGACATAGTAATGCAACCAGTATCAGCATGAGACAAAGTAACGCCACCAGTATCAGCATGAGACAAAGTAATGCCACCAGTATCAGCGTCGAGTGATGTCAGTCTCTTTGGCCGAGATTGATTCAAAAACGATAGTGTATTGCGTTAAAAGAACATACCTCTTGAGATCCTCTGACACTGCTGACACTTCTGACACTGATGGTGTTTTATCCTTTGACACACGAGCGCATAAAGACTTAAGTGATAAACTTGGTACAATCAAAAGAATAAATGAAATAATTAAATCACATAAATACGTTAAATAAATAAATAAAACATACAAACAAGTTTATATGTAATTTATTCATGTCAGTCACACTTACAATAACTAAACTAATTGTACTAATGCATTGTGTAATATTACAATAAACCAGTTGAAAACCAGTTGAATACAAATCTTCCCAAATATTACACACAATCTTGCTGAGGATCTTGCTCATTTAGTGCGTATAAGACGGTAAGGTGCAGGAAAAATTAACCTAATGTTCCTCGATTTCCTCGATTTTTTAAAGCCAAGACGTTTAGCATAAAAAATGCAGCTTTTCAGCTTTTACTGTTTGGCAACTAGTGCCAGAAGAAATAAATGGAAAAAATAGCAATAAGGGATAGAAATACCATAATCAACCCGACAATAGATTAATATCTATTAATCTACATTATTAAACGCAGTCACGAAATTCTATAGATATTTGCAACAGCTCTCGGTGTTCTTTGGTGTTTCGCATAAAAAAATCACATATCGACTAGATTTTTTTAGAATAAGATTCTAAATTTAAGATAACAGTATGGCATTTATAACCAACAAATATCAGCCAATAAAGGCCCTCAGATGCGATTTACAATGAATGTTTCTGGCAGCTATTAAGCACAGATACAATACCTTCAACGGGCGCATGTCACCTGTAAAGGATATCGAGCGTCTACCTATTCTAGTGACAAGCCTCCTTCAGAACTTGGGCATTTCTGAGGATTATCACAGAATAGCACCGCGGCGAGCCATAATGTATCCCGTGACCTTTCAGTTACGAGCCTGGCACTCTTACGGACGACTTTCAGCTTCCACTAATTATTTCTATTTTGCTTTAATATTTCCATAACAGTAAATTAACACTTACTTCAACGGTGTAGTCGGCCGGTGTCGCAAACTTCTGTAAACATGAGAGACAACACTTGCTATCGTAGTTTCAAGTCAGGACATAGGTTTTAAACTACTTGCACAAGCAGCTCCCTAACAGGAGCCAAAGTGCCCGTCACATTTTTTATCTCTCACTTCATATTTATGTTTATGATCTGAAGTAACTTTCAATGGTATTTTGCCTCAGACCAGGTTGACCGCAGCACTGACGATAAGCTCCCTTTTCCGAGAATACGCTACTCGCATAGAAATATTATCCGGAATTGGCACCATTTCATCAAAAGTTTCTCCGGATTATTCCACTAATTACTCCACCGTGAGTGACAATTGTGTCATAACACTATTCCTTTTATTAAACTATAAAAAAATGGATCGATATTGTACTTTGATATTGTACTTTGGATTTTTATATTTGACTGGATTTATAATGTACTGAATTAGTTAGTTAGAAAGAGAGGTTGAACATGGGGTAATCGTTGTAGAGGACACTCTTGGCCATGTGAAACACATGGGAGACGGCCTTACGTAAACTCATTGTAAGGGGTTGAGGCACCTTCTCGTAAAACGCCACAGATGGTATTCTGGACTGGGTGCCGAGTCCGATGACCTAATCACAACCCTAACAACCACTGAACTATACCGATGCCTAGATGCATCGTACTGTACATAATTGTAGGTAATACGGGCCTACACTACAGCCATAGGTTATGTGGAATGTTAACAGATGTATAGTATGTTTGGCAGCTAAGCTGAAAGCACAATTTGATAAAATACATTTAATTTTATGTCAACGACGTAGAACAACATGTATATATCGCAAATATCGGCCAAAAAAGGCTCTCAGATGCGGTTTACAATTAAATGTTTGTAGCAGCTATTTAGCGTATATACAATGCCTTTGACACTCGGATAGCACCCCGCCAAGGATAATATCGAGCATCTACCCATTTTGGAAACGGGTTCCCTCAAGCAATCGGGAATAAATGATTTGCTGAGGTTCATTGCAAAAGAGTCGACCGGTGGGTGGTTTCAAACCCGTGACCTTTTGATTACGAATCCGGCGTTCCTACGACTCGACTAACTACTTCCTAAACCTACCTGGGGGTGCAAATTTTGTATTTTGGCCATGTAATCCTTCATGACAGGGTCGATGCCGTCATCTACCAGAGTATCCGTTTCATGCCCCACAGTGCCATATTCACCCGCATCCTGCCTGATATCTGTATGTGATGAAGCGGGGAGATCGCAGGGGTGAGCGCTGTCTGTCACCGTTGAAGTTTCTGCCAGTACAGCATACGATTTTGATTTCAGACGGATATGTTTTATTAATCAATCTTTCCATCCGTCCATCCATTAATTTATAAAAATATTTCTTTTCCTATTATAAAACTCCTAGCCACTATATTAATGAACAAAACTGTTTTTACTCCTGCAATGAGCTACAATAATCTACAAAACATTTAAGCAATTTTTTCACCATCCGCCTGCCGCACCTGCTAATTCTTGGTATTCAAAGAAAACAATGTAACAAAACGGGAGTTGAAAGGAGGGAATTTAAATAATATCCGAATCACAAGAACACACTGTAGACCAGACTTGTTAAACGCAAAATCATCTGGCTTTTACTAGAGTGTGCGACGTCTGTAAGTTGATCTGTTCATGTATGTAACCGGCGGGATAAATGTCTGCCGCGATTCGGTGGTTAGCACAATGGTGGCATTTCTCCTCCCCCCCATGATAAATTAGACTAGCCGGTGGAATTGGGTCATAACAAGGTTTGTGACTGGTCGATAATGACCCAGAAATAAACGAATCCTGCATGGGTTGTATGTAGACGTGCAATAAAATGAAAATGCGCCATAACCGTCGGAGAGGATGGAGTTAATACGCACGGGTCTTAGCCTGCCACAAACTGTCGAGTGAGGGCAGGGCTCCGTTCCACAGCTGACCGGTGCTCAAAACGGTGTTGTCTGTCGGCGTGTCCGTGGGGTGGGAATGGGCCTGGGTGACACTGGTGTCTACGGCGGTAGGTAGAGCTACAGTGGACGATGTCGCTGCCGTCGATGTTAGTCGCACCAAATCTGCATCGACACTCTCATCTGGAAAATGTGAAGTGGGAAATAATTGGCTTACTTGTTAAAAGCCTGGGCCGTGACCTAATTCATAAAGTGCATTACATGCACACCTCAATTAACTACAGAAATAATATTAAAAACTACTCATAATATATGATAACATAGAGATATAGGTAAATGTGTTAGCTATATCTAATAAAACTAACATCTTATCAGCTAAGACATTTATTTACACACGTTTTCAAATAAAATAAAAGTTTGCAAACGAAAGCTTGCATTGATTCTTTCCTCAGTCCACAAAGTGTCCCCTGAAAAACGAAAAATTGAAAGACAATGAATATATATAACAAGAGGCCCAAGAGGCCTCAAGACGCTCACCTGAAAAAAAAAACAAACTAGAGAAAAAAGAGAGAAAAAAGAGAGAAAAAGAGAGAAAAAAGAGAGAAAAAGAGAAAGAAAAGAGAGAAAAAGAGATAAAA
>WURV02187413.1:0-28786 GCA_011762755.2 Epimenia babai | reverse complement strand
GGTGACCTATAAATTAAGTTAATAAGTTAGCAATTACAATCGAAGGTGACCTATAAATTAAGTTAATGAGTTAGCAAGTACAATCGAAGGTGACCTATAAATTAAGTTAATAAGTTAGCAATTACAATCGAAGGTGACCTATAAATTAAGTTAATGAGTTAGCAATTACAATCGAAGATGACCTATAAATTAAGTTAATGAGTTAGATATTACAATCGAAGGTGACCTATAAATTAAGTTAATGAGTTAGCAATTACAATCGAAGATGACCTATAGAGTGAGTAAACGTGTTAGCGAGTTAGTAATTACAGATGAAACTTATGACTGTAAAGCGCACATGAGGGAACCCTTTGAGGCTATTTTGCATTAACTGAAATAACCCAATATTCCATGCTCTACCCCCTCACAACCGTTCATGAAGTTTTACTCATCTTGAACTCGCTTTATGCTAGCTTTTGTGTTATTGATTATTCTAGCGTGGAATATTAGTACAGGTTTTTATTTATTATTAAGACTCTTCATTAGATATGAATTACGAACCGTAAGAATCTTATATCTTTCCCAGATTAATCTTTTTTATATAAAATTTGTTGTAGGAATGGCCTCAACTTCGTGACGGAAGAAATCGTAAACCCTACTGTGTAAGTTCAGTACATAACGGGTTTTTGCTGGTAAAACTTGGCTCAATATCAGAGATATAACGTCGGGTTTTCTTACATCAAAGGGCAGTAATCCACACAAGCATTAAGGAATGAATGATTATGTCCCTTAAATATTTTCCATAATTCCATATCAATACCTAATGAACTTCATGTTACTGCAATAATTGCCATCATCCGCATATTTCAAAGTCGTGGCCTTTAATATAAGAATTAATAATCTTTTTCCCACACGATCAGATCACGTATTTTTGTGACTGTTTCTTTCAATGATTCATCTAGTATCCTGTCTCCACATTTGTCTGTATGGTAGTGGTTTGACATTAGAGGTCATTTTACAATTACCAATTTTGTATTTAATTAATTTGTATAAAGAATAATTAGTTTTTATACCTCTAATAGAATATCCTGTTAATATCATACATTTAACAAAATATCCTGTCAATATCATAACTAATAAAAGATCTTCTTGAGATATCTTTTAGTAGAATATCCGGTTAACATCATAACTAATAAAAGATCTTCTTGAGATATCTTTTAGTAGAATATCCGGTTAATATCATAACTATTAAAAGATCTTAAGATATCTTTTAGTAGAATATCCTGTTAATATCATAACTAATAAAAGATCTTCTTGAGATATCTTTTAGTAGAATATCCTGTTAATATACGTATACTACGAAGTGCAATTTTTTCCATATATTATGTAAAAATATTCTGGTTATCAAACTATTTCTGTTAATTCTTTTCTTGACCCCGGGCTATGATGTGAGCATGGTTTGCCCTTCCCCACAGCAACTTACCACGCGCCCTGTACATCGGCCTGCCGATAGTAACAATTCTCTACCTCCTTACCAACATCTCGTACCTGACGGTCATCTCTAAAGAAGAGCTCCTGATTACAGAAGCCGTCGCCACCGTGAGTCCGCGGTTCTAACCTTGTCTATACTGTTAATAAACTACTCACATTATCACTCAGGGAAAGGGTAAATGACGGATCTATTTAAGAAACAAGTTACTAATTAATGATATTTCTTTTTTTTCTCTGTGCGTTGTGATTAAATAAATATTGTTTTTCCTGGTTTTTTATACCAATCTTAGAAACTCGAGGGAAATTCACTGAAAAAAAATGAACCCAAGCAATATGGGTTCATGTCCCATCAGAAATATAGGTTTTTTTTCCATGCATTTCCTTCTAGTTAATCAGAGAACCACAGTGGCTTCACCAGTTAACTTTGCCTTAATATAGCAAAGACTGCAAAAATTAGCCATTCAATTTATAGTCCATCATGCTTGTTACACTTGATACGTGTATGAGGCTGGCATGATATATGGACTTCAAACAACAGCGTGTTCTCAAAGATGGTGTGAAATGCCTAAATGTGCAGAAAAAGCTTGCCCCTGTAGCTCAGTTGGTAGAGCACCTGACCGGTTATCTGCAGCCGTGGGTTCGAGTCATGTTGGAGCTATAGAATTTCCGTGCATCTCGCTCCAGTTATTCAGAGAACCGTAATGGCTAGCCCATTTAACAAACTGATAAACGACTGTGGACACATCTTGTAGCTGTGGGGAGACAGAGTTCTAGGAGCAGCAGCCATCATCATCCCGATCTCAGTCGTCCTGTCAACATTCGGTGCGGCAAACGGTACTCTCTTCTCCAGCGGCAGGTTCGAAACTTTCCCTCTTGTACAAAATACACACATACACACACGCAAATACATATATACACACACATATATATATATATATATATATATATATATAAATGTTACAATCGACATGGATAACACGCTCTCTAGGCCTTTTTGGTCCTAAAAAGCTGGCCTGTATAGTGTGGTTAACTTGGTAGATAAGTTAGCTTTGTCATATCATGATGGGCCAAATCACTGTATTCATAGTGCTGAATGCAGAATCTGGGCAGATGGTAGCAGATTGCATCAGATGGCAGCAGACGGCATCAGACAGTAGCAGACGGTAGCAGATGGTAGCAGAGAGTAGCAGACGGCTCACCTCGATGTGTCATCCAGATCTGTCATCCAGATCCAACGCTGGTTCTCAGCACTGACGGCCAGTACATTCATGTCTATCACTTCGACTTCAGTAAATCTGTAACTGAGTGATAATTACGCACGTTTTGGCAACGAGATGGCCAGGATAGGTAGACGCGGTGTACTTATTATCGGCGTTGATGGCGGCACTGAGGCAGGAAGTTGTTTCATAACGCAGCGATGACCTTTCAGACTGGCGTACGTAGCAGCTCGTGAAGGTCACACGGTCGGCTTCCTGTCATATCTCGACATTCGTCGCCTCACCCCCACTCCCTCACTCGTTCTCACAGTAAGCTTTTCTTGTAAATCTCATAACATATAACAACGATAATAAGCGGTTTTTGAAGTGGTTCAATCCTGCTCGTTTGTTGTAGTGGAACGCTTGGAGAAATATCCTTGGTACGTGCGGGTCCCAACTTACAGCCTTTCTCATGATTACATCATACCGATGACCACTGCCTTCACTACCGGCGCTTGCTCTTAAATCAGTTGTGACATACAAAGTAAACATGCATTCACGGGTGAAACTAACAAATCCCGTGTTGTGTCTTATGCCAGTATTAGGTCCATTCACCTTTCTGTTTTCATTTCGAGTGAGTTGATCGTTTTCATCAACTTTCAGGGAGTGATCTCGTCGGCCATGATCATCGCGGGAAATGTCTCCAGCCTCATCGACTTCTTCAGCTTTCTCTCGTGGGTCTTCTACGGCTTAACGATGCTGTGTCTGATTGTGCTGCGATACACCCACAGTCACGTGCCTCGCCCCTACAAGGTCAGCTTCCACTCGGCTTCCACAGTTTGTAATTTGTTACAAAAACAACGACCGTTCGTTGCTTGGCAGGTGGTATGACTAAAGCGTGATTTTCGTAAGCGCTTTTCTTCGCTCGAAAAAGCTAAAGTACGACATGTATAGATTCCAAGTAGCTGCCCATGAAAACCCCCAAATGCAGTTTACGATGAACGTTTGTGGCAGCTATTCAGCGCCAATACAATACCATCGAAACGCGCGTATCGCCGGCGTAGGACGATATCGAGCATCCACCCGTTTCAGAGACGGGTTTACTGCAGCTATCTGGAATGAATGCATCGCTAAATATCATCGCAGAAAAGACGACTAGCGATCAGTTTTGAACTCGCGACCCGTCGGTTACTAGTCCACCTCTCTTCCCTCTCAATGACGCTGCAGAAGACAATAACACCGACGTGTCTCTCGTGTAGCCCACCTGACTGTCGTCCCGTTGTCCCGCTGGACATCGTGCACAACGATCGCGGATCTAGTCGAGCGTGTGAGATGAAGAGACACTCCGTTACCATTCACAACCAACCATATAAATAGACACGAACGTCAACTCTCTGCCTGGCTTTACATCAATTATTCCTAATAACCACTAATATCAAAAACACTTACAACCACACTCTAGCTGTACGCTAGCATCATAAAAGCCCCATGATGGGTTCATTCCAACTCATTCACATAGACGACACTCACCTCCTTTACCTCCCACATCCTTCCACAGGTGCCCCTCATCATTCCAATTATCGTCCTCATCATGTCCATCTTCCTCATCATCGCCCCGATTGTCTACCACCCTCGGGTCGAGTTCCTCTACGCTATCCTCTTCATGTTCGGCGGCCTCATCTTCTACGTCCCGTTCGTCGTTTACCGCATCAAACTACCTTTCATGGGTGAGCATCAGTGACCACTATATATATATATCTCGACTCATTCATGGTATACCGAGTTCGATTTTGAACCGTATTCCATGTGTTTCTAGTTAATCATAGTAACCATAAATTTGTAAAGTTTCTTTGATAGCCATGTGTTAAAAAGGCACTATAAATCAATAAAATTTCATTTCATTTCCTTATTTAGTCAACACCTTATTTAGTCAAGAAATTTCTTTACAAAAGACCTTATGTAGTCATTGCCTTATTTAGTTGTATAAAATAGTTAGTCTATATAAAACGTCTCATTCTTAATTTCTTAAGTTATTATTTTTGTCTCTCGTAGTTATTCAGTAAAGAAATTTCTTTAAAACAACCTTTAGTAGTCAACACCTTCTTTAGTCAAAACCTAACTTTGTCATCATTTTTGGTCAACACCCTGGTAAACATGTAAGGGCGGGTAATCGTGTTGGTATAATGATTATTAAAGAAAAAATGTGGACAACACCTATTACATAAATTAACTAATTTTATCACGCTTCACCCCACCCCCAATATGTTGTATTTGTGTGCATTGTTATACTATCATCAAGTGTCATATTCGACACTTTCACATTTGACTTCCCTGCCCTTGCTCATCTTTAGTCACCTGAATATAAACATCGTATAGCTACACTCATCACCTGATGGAGTATAATTTTGATACTAATCATAAGTCTGAATTTATGTACCCAGCTCATGTCCGATTTTACCTGTTCTTTTCGCTACTCAGATGCCGTCACCAGGTTTCTGCAACTCGCCATGGCTGTCGCCCCAACTGATGACGACGGTGACACGTGACACTGATGACGACATCCACCTGTCACCACTGTCCCCTCCCCCTACACATTCTCATCCCCCTATACGATATCTACTCTAGTTTGCCGTGTATCCTGTTATTGCTATTCATAATACCAAACTGTTTCGAGTTTGTGAGTCTGCGCGAGGCAGTTCAGAACGTTTGGTTTCACACGTTTGACCCGACTCCCATGAATTCTGGTTCGTGTCCTCGCTCTAAGCAGTATATGTCCGGTGGCGTTAATACCTTTGATTAAAAGCGCGCTTCAAAAGCCAGTCAATTTGCTGTGTGGTTGCAGACGGTCTTCTCCCTCAGTTGCTGATAGCGCCGTCTCTCTGGGTTATCTCCCCCTATCTGATCACCACCCTGTACATTATCATCACATATCACCGAGCGTGCGACATGAGGGGGATCGTGCGTTGGTAATTAGAACCTAAGAATGGACCACGGTCAACTGTGTGTCCAGACTAAACGGTTGGCACAACAGTTTATGCTCCACCGTAGTAAATGACACTTAACTGTATTTACATTGGCGTCATAGTCAAATCCAATGATGGTCCTGACACCAGGCAACAGGTTTCTGCTTCTCACCCACGACGTAGACGATGGCACGTAGACGATGGCACACAGGGTTTATATTATCGCTATTTTATAAAGAGATTACATCTATATTTATATAATAAATTGAAGATGTCTAGTATGTATGCCAAACATTATGTCACGATTATTCTATAGACAGAGGGATTCAGACATTTTCAGACCCTTTCGATTAACGAATCTGCGAAGGCATGTTATTGTCTGATTTTTCACTAGAACATTCTAGAGCCATGTGCTGCTACATTGTTTTATTATATTTGTTTTTAGTAATACTATCTCTCGGTGCAGCAGCAGGATGTAAATTGGAAGATGGTAAACTTTCAGCAATTGCTGATTTGTTTGAGAAAGTGCCCTCTTTACTAAAATTGCAGAAAAGCAGTTTTGCGTCTTATATAGGCTGATGATTACTGATTAGACATAAATTTTGGGTCGCCGCGTTAACCATATCGTAAAATACGGGAAATAAGCTAAGATTTGATTAAAATAAGGATTTCTGAGTGATTGATGGAAGGTTATCTGTGTGCAGAACATTTTATGATTGATGTAAGGTCATGCCTGATGCATGTTTGGGAGATGATCCGTCTGTAGGACATCTTGTGAGCGAGGTTATGTATCTGCAATGACTTGGAAGCGATCTGCGTGTAGAACATGTTATGATTGATGTAAGGTATGCGTGACGCATGACTGGGAGACGATCCGTGTGTCGGACATCTTGTGACCGAGGTAATGTATCTGCAATGACTTGGAAGCGATCTGCGTGTAGAACATGTTATCGAGGTGAGTTATTTTAAGTGAGTTTGGGGTGATCCATACGTAGAACAGCTAAACGGGGTAAGATATATGCCGTGATTTGGAGGTAATTCGTGCGTAGAACACTTTATCGAGGTGAAGTATATGCGATGATTGAGAGGGTTAGGGAAAGTGTTGAGGTACGTACCTCGTAGGAGGGAACTACGGATGACACAACCAGAATAAAGATCCAAAGCAACGGCCAGCTGCTATGAATAAGACAAAACCTTCTAAGTGGCGTTTTCTGTTACGCCCTTAACGACTTCTTTTGTAGGTCTTACTTAGCGGCTCTTCTATCGTCATCAGTGTCGTCATCGCAAAGCGGCGATTACCTCGACCAGAAACGATTTTTCTACTGAAATAGCACCGCTGGAGTTATTCCAGTAGCAGATTCTTGATGGCTTCTTTATCGTTGGAAATTTGCATGTGTTGGTTTAATCACACGAAAGTATGCCCTGATAATTATGGTCGATCCACCTGGACGTCTTCAGGTCGCCTGGAATTAATTACCTATTGATTTTCATCACGCCGTCACTTTCGACGGCAACCATAGAACAATTCCTTCGCCTGGCAGCGACGTTCTGTTCATAACGTCATGTTATTTCCAAGAACGTGGTTGATCTTTCCAAATCTTTAAATAATTTACGATGTATCTGTTAATTACGAACTTCTTTTACCTTCGCTATAGTTAAAACTTAAATTATTATCTAAACGTTACAATAAAAATTTATATATATATATATCCTTTATATTTGTTGAGCGTTCGTCAAATAACAGCAAATGTTAGGTCATGAACCAACTTTCGTGTAGTCACATAGTTAGAATTCAGACACTGAATAGGCAATGGTCAACTGTCTGCCCACACTCGGAGGTGCGCACTCCGTTGATGTTCTCGTATAATAAATGACGTTTGACGTTAATCGTATTAACCAGCATCTGTGATCACCAAGTCTAGACCAACTTACTGATTATTTACAGTACAACGGGTTAATCCGAGACTATTCGTCCATATACACTCTGGTACCAATTGATTCCGAAATTGATTGTTCGACGTAGCCATAAATTGTCCCTAGATACTTAAACACATAATACACTCAGAATAAGATCGATGCCCCTCGCCGGATATTGTAGCTTCAACCTAAATAAGCGTCGGCTTCAGGCCACAAACTCGGCAAGGGTCTCGAACAATTGCGGAAAACGTTTCAAGCTGCGAATTTTTGTAATTTCGCTCACATGGTCTTTATTGTTACTACATATACTCCAGAAATTCCAGCTATGTGTGGCTGAAATTATAGAAAAGGCACGCGAGGTCATATTGCACTGATTTGCATCATCATCGCGGATGTAAAATTACCCTTATGTCGACGAGAGCAAATTCCGATGTTTTTTGAGAGTCTCTGGGAATTTATAATTTAACCGTTGCGTCCACCATGTCTACACTGTACAACAATAACTCAGTTTATTGTTCATTAGAATTTTGAAATTCATCAAAAAGAAAACCGGCGATAGTAAAAACCACCTCATGTTCCTTGAGGGCAGGTTTGTCGAACAAGTATTCTATCCCATATATAGGACAGTGGTATAAGATTTACAACTCGTATTACTTTTCAAGCCCCACCATGAGTTTCAGTCGGGCTGAGGTCCACCCAGCTGATTGTCATGCAACCCATTCCGCTTCCGTGCCCTACGGGTATGTTTAATATTTATCCCAAAGGGACAATCGCATTGGTTCGGTCATTTTTTCTCCAATCCGACCGGCACACATCCCGCTTATTTGTTGGTGTTCATCGAACTCCCCGAACCAAACGATAATTATAAACAGTAATCGACTCGCGTCTGGTAGGATTATTTCCCCAAAACTCAATTCTAATATTTACTTGTTATTTGTTAATGTGGAGCATGCCGCCGAACTGATGCGCGGAATTCCGTTGAGACATTTCTTCATAATGGCGTCCCTAAAACCGCTACGTCAATAATGTTGGTAATCTCTCTCAACCACCACGGAATTCTCGCTTCAAAGAGTAAGCAATATACACCACACGACATCGTATCGTCTTTTATCTCTTGGGACAGTCTCTATTGACTATTTCGTTCAACGGATATTGACAGTGAATATCGCATATCACGGGCCGGAAGTGGTTGGCATTTATAGTCATTCATCAACTATCGTTTTCGGGCGTTCTTCATTCTTTTGTAAAGGTAAAGGTAAAGGCGAGGTTTCGGCGCTACTTTATAATTAAATGTCAGTCGCACGTACAACATTGCCCTGTTACATTCCGAAGATATTTTTATAATAAACCATTCCACGACAAATCTTTCTCAATATTCACGCACGACAATCTTGCTCACTTCCTATTGTGGAAGGCGCGGGAAAAAATCCCTGGTTTACGCTGGTTTGAAATCGCAACCTCTCGCATGAAAGGCAGCGTGTCTAACCACTACACCACTCGCGCCGACAAGCAAAGTTATTCTCGTTGACTGGCACCCGGAATTAGTATTCAGCGCTTTTCACTGTGTTTGCGAAATGTAACATTACAATTCTGAATAACCATTTCACGCAGAAAAATACATAACTCCAATCCATTACCTACCATGTAAAATATATCACAAGATTTCTAATGTAAAGAACAAGTATTACTCACCTAATAAAGTTTCTTTGCATTCCAAGGCTTGCCATATTTTAACTAGAGTTTGCTAAACCCCGGTTTCCACACTTCCGTGGCTTTCAACCAATCTTTCCATCTCATCTTGGACTGTGCGAGATATTACCTTCCGCGTTTCCGGTGGGGGTGGGGTCTTCGGGTTTTTCTAGAGATTGTTGGCTTTTATCCGTATGAGAGTGACATGTACTTCGCATCAACTCTACAAATGGATTTACTCACAATTAAAAGTATTGCCTGGCATCCCGCATTGTACTGTACATGGTCTTGTCCTGTACACCATGTTTACAACTCCGCTTGGTGACTTGGTCATTGATAAAGACGGCCCTGATCACTAAGCTGACGATAGCAACTATGGCCTTCTGTTAACACCAAAGATCTCAAATCTCTTGAAATTTCACTCCAAAAATTCACTCTCTGTCTCGATGAAATCTTCGACTGGATGACTGTAAATAAATTAAAAATCAAGCCGACAAAAACTGAACTCGTGCTCATCTCTTCACCGTTTTCTACCACAACGTCTCGGAAAATCTCCATCGCTATAAAGGAAAGGCACGTCCATCAAAACCTCCAACTACGTTTGTAACCTCGATGTAATATTTGGCAATCATATGAATCTACACAAACAGATATCTAAAGTTTTTCAAACTGGACATATGTATTTATGGAACATTCGATCTATCTCTCACTACCTGAAACTTGAACTCTGCGAAACGTTAGTACATGCCTTCATTAACAGCAAAATCGACAACTGTATTTCACTCTATGTCAATCTGCCCGCCATTGAATTCTCTCGACTCCTAAAATTACAGAACAGCGTCGCCAACATTTCTCATTGTTACCCCACCACTCCAGTTCTTCTCTCCTCACTGGCTGTCTGTCAAATCATATATAACTTTCAAAATCCTTCTCCTTACACACAAATGTGTCCAGACATGGCTCCTTCTTATGTACCCTCGACAATCTCTAAATCTCTCTACACATTTAACTTGCTCATCATCTTCTCCCACGCTTGCGGTTCCTTGTACGAAACAGGCTAATTTCGGTGACGGTGCTTTTTATGCTACACCCCGCCTCTTTCATGCACTCCCAGCTGACATTCGACAATCCACAACAGTTAGCCAATTTAAAAGTAAAGTCCAAACAAACTCCGTATCAGTTCTCGTCTCGTCGACCTATCTCTACCTTACCTCGCATCTCTGAATTGGCTGGAAATCTGTAGTGTAATTTATAGTAAACGTTCTCAGTTGACTGATTATTTTGATCGTACCTTGATTGTCATTATTGTATTACAAATTTGTTCAATGCCAAAATTTCAACACCAACAAACTTACAAACGTACTTACAATTTTACAGCGTTATTATGTCTGACCCTGTGCCACTATCCGATCTGTTCCGTTTTATTTTTAGTTATATTTTATTTATCTGTGATCTTACTGTATATGTCTATTTTGTTTACGACTCATTTATGGTATACCAAGTTCGATTTTGAACTGCATTCCTTGTGTTTCTAGTTAATCATAGTAACCGCAAATTTGTAAAGCGTCTCTGATAGCCATGTGTTAAAAGGGCACTATACATCAATAAAATTTCATTTGATTTCATATTTTGTCTAGACTTTGTCGATTGTCGGGTCGTCATGCGGTCTTACTGCTCCAACAGCGATTTTCAGGTTAACCACCGCCTTATGCATCCCCCAAGTTATTCTTATATTGTCAACCGCAATTTACACTGCGCAATTTCCTCGTATAACTGGCTACACGTACTCACACAGATATATCATGATTAACGTCGGAGTTATCTGTCCCTGAAGTACGGTAGCGTTACAGAATGGCAATGGAAATGGGAGCGTTCGATATCACGCCATCGTGGTGAAGGTGTCGACGTGACAATTTTCCGTTAGTGTTTCTCGATTTTTCTTGAACTGGATTTATGTAAACACTGCACAATCAAAACTTAACGGCGCAAGTCGTCTCAGTCTCTATCACGACCTGGAACCGAACGTGATATCAGGCGTGTCGCTTCGTCTACTAGCTGAATAACAGGAAATTCGTCGGAAAGGTCCAAAATGCCAATAACTATGAGCCCTTATAGGGACTATTAAAGTTAGATCGTTAGCATAAGTCAGTTTAGAGCAATACATGTTAATGGTTGATAAAACTACGAAAGTATATCTAAATTTTTGCCTAAAAATTTAGACACCGAGCTGGGTTTTGGCTCGTTTAAACAACCTTGTCTCCGTATTTGGAAAAATACGAGAGTGGTTCGCCTTTCGAAACATGCGTCTCAAACCTACAGCCGGACACATGGGCATCCTGAGACATGGGCATTTGACGAGGTGTCACGTACAGCCGGAGACATGGGCATTTGACGAGGTGTCACGTACAGCCTGAGACATGGGCATTTCACGAAGTGTCACGTACAGCCTGAGACATGGGCATTTGACGAGGTGTCACGTACACCCGGAGATATGGGCATTTGACGAAGTGTCACGTACAGCTGGAGACATGGGCATTTCACGAGGTGTCACGTACAGCCGGACACATGGGCATTTAACGAGGTGTCACGTACAGCCTGAGACATGGACATTTCATGAAGTGTCACGTACAGCCTGAGACATGGGAATTTCATGAAGTGTCACGTACAGCCGGAGACATGAGCATTTAACGAGGTGTGACGTACAGCTTAATACATGGATATTTAACGAGGTATGTTCTGGTCGGACTGCAAGAAGACTGAGCAACTTACAAGATCGGTAGTTGGAAAGTTAGTAGTATTGGTGGTGGTGGTGGTTACCAGGCGAGACACTTTGTAACGCTCCCGTTATATCCCTCTGGGTACAGTGCCATGGAAGACAATTCCATAGAAACAACATGTAAGTATGTTAAGTTACTTTTGAAAGAATTTACATTGTAAGGACAACCCCCTCCCAAAAATAACTGTACGAATATTGAACGAAAATTTCAGATATCAATATTAAATTAAATCCGAATTTTTAGCTTCCTAAGGTTCTAAATAAAAACAAATTTCCAATCCTATTAAAAGTGGATTTTTCCCCCTATACCGTATATAGTGTATCAATACTACCATTAGCGCGGTCGTCGCCCCCACTTGGATAATTGAAAATCAGCAATTACTCCATTAAAATTTTCATTTAATGGTCGAGTTGTATTCAATTATAATATATCGCGCTCGATCTGATGGCTTCCAATTACAGCGCGTTTTAATGGCGGTCGATAAACAGCGTCGCGTCTTCATCGTGAAATGTTTCTGGTGGTATTTTTATAATTCGAGGAAAACGAAATTAATAGAGCACGTACATGATAAATCTGGTGCATAGTACGTAAGTGTTACATTTTCCGCGCGGCTTGTTCATTGATATCTACTGGAAATCACGGTGTGAAAGCTGAGATATCTATCACCTGAAAATCACCCCAAATATCGATTAATACAGCGTTATTTACGGAATATTTTCCTAGTTGATTCACCCGTCTCATGTATTATACTCTTAATATCGATTAGGACAGCGTTACCAACCTTAGTGGGTTACTAAAACATTGTATTTGTGCTAATTGAATCAAGAACAATTCATGAACAATTCGTAGATTCACAATAGCATCAAAATGACGGGTGTCTTTTGAACCAACTGAGCTAGATACTGTAGTGGTACTTCCTTCTCCGGATTTAAGCATCAAACACGCTCCTAATGCACACAGAAATGAGTCGTAAACATGTTCGCGATATACAAGGATATCTGTCAACAGGAAATAATCGATTAGATATAAATTTCATGGCTATAACGTGGCGTTCGAAATGTGTATTTACCGATCATGAATCAGGACTTAATAATGTTATAAGCGTCTAGCCACGCAGAGTAAATAATAAATTTCGAATCCGTACCAGTGTGACTGATCGCTCAGTCTCCCAATTCCAATATCCAAGTCAAATGGTGCGCTTAGTTAATACATTAGACGATCGTATTAGAGTAGTTGCGTGAATAATCGAACAGCGTAGACTACGTACTCGCTTATAATTTCCGCGCTTGATGGATTAAAAATTCCTCGTCAGTACAACATACAACGGGTTGTCTCTATTGGATTGCGACGTGGAAATGAAGCAGCCAACGTTTCATTTAGAAATCGATACTGGAACTATTGAATTATACGCCATTTGGATAGGTAACATTAACCCGCAATCCCGTCGCGAATACAGACGGCACGTCTAGTATTCAGACGCGAATACAGATGGTGGACGATTCGGCGTAGATTCCTGTATTTTTCTGTCGCTGACCACAGGATCGTCCGGAACGCGAAACTCTCGTGGGAGTCACCTGGCGTCTCCAGCGACCGCGCTGTGCGACTGTAAGTTGTAGCGCGTCATTTAATCTCTAATAAGCTTCGAGACTTTGGGATTTTCCCGGGTTTGTTTCGCCATTACAAAAGTATTCGGGAGGGCTCGCGGATTTATACGAGCGATGCAACAGTCCATAGTTCTAGCGCAATATTAAGTCTTTTTTGTTACAAACCGACGGTCTGCTTCTTTAATAGCATACGCGTCCAAGCGTTAGTTCCCACACACCCTGGGGTCAACATCAAAATTAGAAATCCCGACTCAATCACACCTTTTTTGAATAGTTTCATTCGCTTCAATTTGTCATCGCATTACTTTTGGGATTTTTGCTCAGGATACTTTTCTGACCCGATCTTTGCTCATCAATCTTTTCGCCTATAGAATTCTCGTTGTCGTACTCAAATCTGTTTATAAGTTAGCCCCTTAATACCGCCGTGGCCTGATCTGCGTTCATTTACTCCCTTAGATTCTTGTTTAGAACAAAAATCTGTTGATAAACTAGCGCCTCAATCACTCTCGGAACTGATGTCACTCCATCAACCTCTCTGTTCATAACATTCTTGTCTTTGCAGCCACAGTGGTTTATAAACTAGCACCTCAGTCCCTCTCTGACCTGATCTCAGTCTATCAACCCTTTTGTCTATAGAATTCTCGTTTAGCATAAAGATCTGTTCATAATCATTATCTCCATACCTCTGTGACCTGATTGAATAGATTTCAGTCGATAAACCACTTCGACGAACATCTCGTTCATCAAATACAATCCACTTAACCGACTTTTGTGTCAATCTAGGTTCTTTTCCACTTTGCCTATTGCTAAACCAAGTTAAGGATACAGCTGGATTCTAGAATCGGCATCACATTTAACTCGCTTGATTATCAATAGTTCTTAACTAAATTGTGTTCCAAATGTGTTCTGACTTATTTATAATAATTTATCTTGATTGTCTGTTGATTTTAATTTCAGCTTTAAATGACAGGGGCCTTAGAGATATACATCTTATGTTATTAAGGTGCCACTCAACCAAATCAACACCATCATTTGTACAGTGTATTATTGCCTCGTATCGACGGCATCATTCAAGATTGAGCTCGCGGTTCTCACGGGCGAACGCGTCTCGCTGCGGAAGCGACTTCTTTTCGCCGAGGTCGAATGAACTCGGATAATTTGGACAAAAATAACTAGACTAATTAAGGGAGTTCTCGAGTAATTAAGTCTGAAGCTCGACTAATTTATATAAAACTAACTCGAGTAACTAAGATAGCACGAACTAAAGTAACTGAGATCGAACTACTTCGATGAACTAAGATGGAACTAATTCGAGCAAATGCGTTCAAACTAAATCGACTAACAGATATACCACGAACTCGAATAAGTGAAAGTGAAATAACTCAGATCACTGAGGTAGTCACTTTAAACTAACTTTCGAACAAATGACTAAACTTTGTCACGTATGGCGTTCTGTGTAACTCAAAAATGGTTGAAAACTTGAGAACTGTGATCGTGTACGTCTCTGCGTAAGTCGGCCACATCACGCGCGTGTTCCGTTAAAGAATTGTCGTTGATCAAAATTATAACAGTGCGTCCCTGCTTTCGTGGTCATAGATTGAAAAAAACAATTATCACATAACCGGGCGACAAATCACAATATAAAAAGTAAAACTTTCAAAAATTATATATAAACAAGATTATTTTATTAAAAGGTAAGATATTAAATAGAAATGCCCTTATCGCGATTCACTAGAAGATAAATCCGCATAAAACCTAAATGCGTTATACGTAACTAACGGACCCATCAGAAAACATATTATTACAGATGAATTCCCTCAAACGCATTGGTCACATTTTCTATATGAATTCGAACCCATTTTCTATATGAATTCGAACCCATTTTATATATGAATTCGAACCCATTTTCTATATGAATTCGAACCCATTTTCTATATGAATTCGAACCCATTTTCTATATGAATTCGAACCTATTTTCTATATGAATTCGAACCATATCACATATTATAAATAGTGGACAGGCTTCGACTTATATAAGGTGTCTATTGGGAAATAGTCCCTCGTAAAAACTTTAACCCGACGTATACATCGTATGGCGCACTGATCCAAATATAATAGTCATTGTAAAAATTTTGGGGTTGAATTTAGTACGCTTATAAAAACAACTCCGATTTAGGGTACTTGCTCAAACATAGCCAGTGTCTTAAATATTAAAAACAATTGACCACAGACTGACCATACTGTGACCATACTTGTTTTCAAAGTTGTCCATGAGGTAATAGCCAATATTGTCGTGGGCTATTTTATTCATCTGTCAAACATCAATAAAATCATTTTTTCTTTTATCGTAATTATATTCAGACTGTCATTTGGCAATGATTCAGCATATAAATATACCTATATTTGTAATTATTTGTTGGCTTTGATTTGAATTTAATTTGGATCCACTCTTTATTTTATTACAAAGATTGCTCAATCATTGTATATAGCGCGTACTCGGGTGCCCGGTAGAGCACTAACGGAGAGACGTAGAGAGAGAGAGAGAGAGAGAGAGAGAGAGAGAGAGAGAGAAAGAGAAAAGAGAGGGGGAGAGAGAGAGAGAGAGAAAAGAGAGGGAGAGAAAAGGAAGAGAGGGAGGGAGAGAGAGACGGAGAGAGGGAGAGAGGAAGAGAGAGAGAGAGAGAGAGAGGGGGGGGGGGAGAGAAAGAGAGAGGGAGGGAGGGAGAGAGAGAGAAGTAAAGGTTACATCTAATTGGCTAACCAAGATAATTATTCACACAGGCTTTCGTATACAAGTATACTCCGTCAAATTCGTCATTACACTTCATTACACCTGACCAGGTATATTTGTATAGGAAAGAAGGTGAGAATCGTTAGTTCCGTTAGCCTGGAAGGCGTTACCTTTATTTCTCGTTTTATACGACATGGCTAACACGGCAACCGATATCTCTATACTTATTTTAACAAAGACACCGTCATTTATAACGCAACGATTCAAACGTACGTACGCCTACAAGTATACTCTTTATACAAAACGTAACGGAGTTGCTCAACAATATATCATCACATATTTCAACATTCAAAATGCCAAAAATGGTAACAAATATTCGAAATAATGCTAAATTATATTTAAATATTTAAACCACAGAATATATTTGGTAAAATAACGTCTGCCGCCCGTAGTTTTACTAGAATTTGAAATCACGAAACTCACAATATTCACAGACGATGTCAAAATGGGAAATGTAGGCTAGACATAAAATTAATTACATTAAAATACATAAAAGTTTTATATAAGATGTAAAATACGGCCATGCGCACGTATACAAATATAATTGTATAATTATAAACTATACTAATTTATAATCAATCAATCAATCAATCAATCAATTGAAAAACATACATTCAACACACAACGATAGGACGATTAAATAGAGAGATGACGAAGCGGAAGTGGGCTTGAGCAACTGGTATAAAGGTGAAGGTTGTGGCAAAATGTAGCAATAGAAGGAAACATCTTGTGATTTTTAACACGGCCTCGGGTGATCGTGTGGAATTGGATGTTGCCGAATGGGGGAGGGGGGGTTCTTGGTTGTAAGGAACTTTCCTATTAGACATAACATGATAATTTGGTCCGCAATTTTGATCGTTGGCAGCATCGGCTGCTGTCAAACGTACATTTTTTTGGTTGGAAGTTGAATGAAACGTCGAGATTTTTATATTTGATTTAATATTAAGTTACTTTAAGGTGCTGAGACAAAGTAGGCAACAACAGTCTTTACGAGATGTTCAAATAACATCGCAGGATATAGCGACGTGGCAGAGAAGGCTCGAAATTTTATCGAAATAAACACCATGAAGACGAAATTTTATCGAAATAAACACCATGAAACCGCTTTATTTTTTCGCGTATCGCGATTCTTTTGGGTAATTCAGCGATGTAAATTTCTTTGAATCCCCATTTCAAAATAAATTCAAGAATAAAATTGTGATATTTAGATTTAGATGAATATAAGAAAGATACAGTGGTCGACATAACGTTCCCAATTTGACTTTAGAGGGTCGAAAGAAGAAGGCGTTACGTGTACTGATTGACGTCTTTGGTATTGTATGTCACACTCACAATCTGACAATGGTGAATAGAAATGGTAAAATTACAAATAGTAACATCAAAATATCAACTAAAATCTATAAGATAAAAATTACATTGTATTCTTTAATAACGACAGAACGTACAATACGTTTAGATGAAAACGGAAATCTTCTGTAATTGATAAAAATGGTATTATGTAAGCTATCGGTAGAAATGGGGTCTGTTCCGGGTGGTTTATGGTTAGGGTTAGGATTAGGCAAGCGATGGAGCGAGGTGTTTCACACCCTGGGTAGGTCGGAAATAACTTTTCGCTTTTTGTACAGAAACATGTCTCATCGTTTACAGTCTTTCTTAAACATGCAAAATCGACTTACCAGACGAAATGGACACAAACTTATATAAAGTACTCGTACTCGATTAGTTCTTTTGTAAGAGGGTTATAATCCATCACTATTAAGCAGACGCCACACATTTCACACGCGGCAGGCATTTTAATCTCGAAAGCCGCTGATTTCGTTCGCCAACAGCAATGTTTAAATGCTCTGATAACGGCAATGTTGCGTTGTTATAATTACAAAGATATCAGCGTTGCCATTCTATTTCATCGATCATGCTGGCTACAGATAGCTGACATAATAAAGACTCTAAATGTCGGTGTGTACAAATAGGATGTTAAATATCGAAATGCACAGAATGAAGTCTGCCTTTGTATCTGAGATTGTGGAATTTCACCGATGTCACTTAGAGGTCGTACATTCGAGCCCCACCAAAATTAATGGTAAATTTTTTGTTTAATTTTTTTATTCGAAGACGGTGGTGTGAGCTGCGGGTCGTATCGTAAAATAATTCAATGTTTTTAGTCAACTGGTTAATTGTCTCATGGTTTTTCCCCTATGCTGTGGTAATTATAGCGTAACCTATCTAGCCATGAGGGGCAGACAGGTGGCGTTGTTCGCGAGGTTAGCGCAATTTTTAGAAATATCACGCGTTTAATCGACGCCCAATACCATGAACTCCTTACTCGTACAGCGAAACGTGCCGTTGTCATCCATGTGCTACCTGAAGTGCCGTTGTGACAATAATTAATATAGTTCCCTCACGCTTCTCTTATATTCTACACTGTAAAGTGATTCGCGAGAATCCGGTACAGGTAGCCGAAAAATAGGACCGTGAGACCCATGAGAAATATGAGAAATTCGTGGATTACTGCAAGTTAACATTCGCTCGGTTCGAGACGAACTTAAGGATACCGCGTGGTTAAAAAGTCACCATTTTGTAAGTTACTGCGGTAAAATCAAACTCTTGGTCATGTAAAAATTATCTGTATAACACGCGTCTAACCTATCGCGGGTGGTCGAAAGTGTCATCAGTCAACACTGGGGCTGCCAGATATCGTGTTGAAAATATCACAGGTTGACTTACTTGAAAATTTTCTACAAAAAACACCAAGAAACGTGCGGAGAAAATATCACCATTTCGCGCTTTTAGAGTCTATTTTCAACGAGCTACCGAGCGTTTCACCGTCAATTCCCCGGGGTATGGTTTGTTGAACGTGATTCACTGCAGTATTTATAAAGGCACTGCGATGGCCATACAACGTTCAAAGTCCTGCAACTGTCGGCAAAATGACGAGTTCGGACAGGCACTGGGACGAATCGTCTTGATCTTCTTTAAGGCCTCCTTGTGCGTCATCCGCCGGTGTTTGATGAGGTACGCCGCGCACACGCTCACCGACCGACTGACGCCGCTCAGACAATGAACTAGCGTTTTTCCGCCCCGCTTTTTGACGTCCTGTATTTTCGCCACGCAGCGGTTGAGATGACACATCAAGTTTTGGTCTTCGTCATCGATCATCTGGACGTGAACGTAGTCCAAAGGAAAGTCTAACGAAGCCACGTCGAGAGACGGTAGTTCCGCGGCTACGTTAATAACGCACGTGACATTGTGTTGTCGTAGGTTAGACTCGGTGACAAATCGGTAGCCAGACAGGAGTAGGTAATCTTCAATTAGTGTTGGCTCGTCCATTGGCGCGCGCTGAAACAATATGCAAATCAATTACAATCCTTAACGCCGCAATAAAGTATACTTGCCAAAATGGTGAAAATATCTACGAACAGACCGTTTTCCAACTCGGCAGATTGTCCGTAAACGTGACGACCTAAACGAATTCGACATGATATTTTTCAGAGTTCAATAAAACATTCCCTCGTTGCGATACCGCTCCGCTAGAAATCGCCATCTCCTCTACATAGTCATCTTTTATTAAAGATTTAGCCGATTACGAGACATCGGTAGTGGCGCGAATCCACGGACAAAGGTCGTCTGCTAACACTGTATCGCTTGCACAAAGGTGATTTCCCCGATCATCATAATTTAAAAAATTTACTTACACCAACGACGCCAGAGTAACCATAGTCAAGGTCTTACATGTAAAGGGCTTATAAGGACCCGACAATGTGTTACTCCCAGCTTGTTTGTAAATAAATTTTAATTACATAGAATAAGATGTCGAAATTTCGACAATATTAAACAGACAATATAAATAGTTATGATGCAAGGTATTGCACTTCCTTTCATGATAAGATATTGACTTATTTATAATTAGCTGAATAAACCAACGATTGCCCACGTGGCAATGAAAATTGTAAAAACGATGTATATACATTGAAAAAGCTCCACATATTATGCAGAAGACAAAGTTAATCTGTTCTAGGATATCAGGAATTATCCCGGGATTTTAAGAGAATTCACGAGTTATCGCAGAGTCTCGCGTAATATCACAGAATATCTCGAAATTTTACGAGATGCCACGTAATTTCACAGAATATCACGAAATTTTACCAGATGCCACGTAATATCACAGAATATCACGAGATTTTACGAGATGCCACGTAATATCACAGGATACCACGAGATTTTATGAGATGCCACGTAATATCACAGAATATCACGAGATTTTACGAGATGCCACGTAATATCACAGACTACCACGAGATTTTACGAGATGCCACGTAATATCACAGAATATCACGAGATTTTACGAGATGCCACGTCATATCACAGAATATCACGAGATTTTACGAGATGCCACGTAATATCACAGAATATCACGAGATTTTACGAGATGCCACGTAATATCACAGAATACCACGAGATTTTACGAGATGCCACG
The DNA here is from genome assembly GCA_011762755.2 of Epimenia babai. Taxonomy (NCBI): domain Eukaryota; kingdom Metazoa; phylum Mollusca; class Solenogastres; order Cavibelonia; family Epimeniidae; genus Epimenia; species Epimenia babai. The sequence goes on along the minus strand of WURV02187413.1, from coordinate 7,905 downwards.
TAATATCACATATCACGAGATTTTACGAGATGCCACGTAATTTCACACGAGTGATCAGAAAATTTCAGCTTTAGTCACTTGGAAACCATAAGCCTTCATCTTTGACAAAATATTAATATCTTAAAATACGTTTCTCCAAAAGACATTTTGAAAGACATAAATTAAGTGCTTTCTGTGATTTAATTAGAAATATCTATCGTGTCACTGAACTCATGACGGATGTCGTAGCCAACATAATTTTTATATTTAGAGGATCGCCCACGCGGTCACGTGGTTGTCGAACTGAGGTGTGGTCGCGCATGGTTTCCCGTCGAACTGACGCTAGTGGGCGTATGTAGAGCATAAAACGGAACGTCTAACCGAGTTTGCGTATGAGCAACACACTTATCAAGTCATCGTCGATATTTTTGATAGACTCCATTAGTTTTTTGCATTATTTATATGTTAGGACCTCACAAGATAGCGTTATCGACGTTCGTTTTTATGAAATCAGAATAGTTGCACGAGTTATTTGAAACGACAGATGGACGAGATATCCGCTTCGTATATAGATAATCGAACGCGGCAGACGGGTTCGATTTGGCATCTAGTAAGGTAAAACCAGCTCGCTGTCTTGTGGATGCGTATTCGCGGATGGTTCATATGCGAAATTACAAATCGATTATCTTGTTTTTATCTAGGTCGCGACTGCACTTACCTGTTATGTGCGGAAGCTAATCCGCCGTGCCACCAGACACACCTGTTGCCACGCAAGGGAGATAAATGTTAAAGATTATGCTATCTTAGAAGACTTAGGAGATGTATTATAATGCAGACGTCATATCATGCGCCGCTAATGTCACCGCTTGTTGTACGTGCCGTAATATCGATCGGTGATATTGTCATTTTTTCTTGACGTCTCTGATTGGCAATAATTCGCGGTGAGGACATATTAGACGACGGCGTTTTGGGCGTTGGGTGTTTATGGCGTCGAGATTGTGAGAATACCCTCTGAGTGGTTTCATAAATTGCGTTGAATGCCGATGGCGAATTATCGTTCGTGTCAACATGCCAGCAGAAACGAAGGAGCAAAAGATTTCGTGTTACTTTATCGATGGAATTTGATGTCAATTGGCACTTACACTATTGTCTCCCTTATAATAGTGTTAAAAAATTGCAAAAACTCACTCCCGTATAAATCTTTCTCGATAATCCAAACACGAAATTTGTTTATTTCGTGTCGAATGAGTGGAGAAAATCCCTGGCTTGCGTGAATTCGAACTCGAATTCTTATTAATACCTCGATTTTTCACGTGTTAGATATTTTACCAAATATTCTATAAAACGGCATTATCTTCTTACAGCGATGACATCCGGTTAATTGTTAGTGATTTGGAAATGGGCCGATTACCACGTCGTTGTTTAGCCGATTACAGCCCGTTACAATACCAGCCGGTATGGTTAGTACTACAGATTAGTCTCAGTTATAAGGGGTGGGTAAACAGGGTTGTGAAAAACCACGGGGTCCTGGCTGACAGCTACCTTCGTCCATTCATGCCACTGGTTCCAAACGCCGACAGAGACCCGATGCGCAAAGTCTGTCCTAGTTGATGATTATTTACAACGAGATAATGAGATAAAGGGGAGGTAAGCGCCATATAGATCATCCAGAGAGAATCTGAAACACAGCCACGTCAGAGGAATAAGGCCTTTAATAACCACACTGCAAGGGCTACGAAGACCCTTTTGGGCAGATTATTTGGGAGGCGCTTTTTGCCTGAAAAACGCCACAGGTAGTATACCGGTTAGAACGAGAATTGAAACAGATCCTTTTGGATTCTAGTCGAACGATCTTACCACTACTGCCCCCGTTAACCCTTAGCACTCTGTTGTCAGAAAATAGTATTGCCATAGTAATGTGATGCTCAGGTGTCAGTGTGGTAAGGGTTCAGCGTTACAAAAACATATAGAAAATTAACACACCTATCGACAAGTAATTCGGGTATTCTTCCTTAATAAAGCAGTTTTTGCTTCAATTCTTTCCTATTTATTTTTCATCGAGTCATTTTCTACGATTCAATGTTCTAGAACATCCCTAATCTCTCCCGCATCGACTAAATGTCTGACCAAACACCGCATGATTCACCGAGAGTGAAAATTGCGACGAATTTCGCGGCTCTGCTTGTTACAAACGCGTGCTGGGTAACATTTCGCCGGGATATAACAGCCTGGTTTCGCGCTAAAGGTCGATTATTGCGCGGTTAATTTGGCGAGAAAATTAATTTTGTTTTTGGCGTCGGGTCGCCTGGGGGGAGCATGGCTAGCTATTTCGCAGGAATCGTAGCGATAGACGTCCAGATGCAAAACGTTTCACCGAAAACAGCCAGAAATGTTTTTCCTGGCGTGGCGCGAAGCGAGGTCCAGTATTATGTCGTGATTGTTCTGATCGTCTCAGGTAGAATTCCTAATAATATTTATTCGATGTAACATGGTTTACAATGATTCAAAATGTGTCAGACATACGACCATTTGTTACAAGTCTGCCCTACCAATAACTCGTCCTTATTTGGAGAATCCGGCGCCCTGTATGAAAGTTCGATACATAAATGTAATGTAACGTAGAAATGTTTTATATAGTGCATATATCAGCACCCATATACTCTCAGGTGCGCTTTACAGATAGGAAAGTACACACATACTAAAAGATGAAAACAAAACAATAGGTTAAATATTTAAAATACATTATCTAAAATGTCGCACTTGTCAGTTCATTGTCACACTAGATCATTGATTTTTCGTGACTTTCGGTTGACAATTTCCTTTGGTGGTAAACGCAGTTACCAAGAGATTTTTTTTCACTGAGTCTCGCGTAGTTGACGGACCTAAAACACCATAATGGTAACTATCGCCGCAGTCTTGTAAGCAATATCAAGCGACGCGTACAAGAGTTACGATTGTGATCTGAGTGCGCCGGTGGCCCGGTACCGCACGGTGCGAGCTAAAACCACGAAACGATTGCATTCCGGATCAGCGCGTAATGTTCATTACATCCGATTTTCATTATCGCACATTTTCAGAAAGTGGCTTTTGGTCACCTTCAAAAGGAGTAGTCAATTGCATTGATTCGCAGTAGGCACTAGTAAGAAATTTTGACATGGTCAGTGCGAGTTTTGGCCAAAATATTCAAGAGGGGTATCAGATTTCTTTGCAAATGCCTAACGATAAACAAGTAAAAACGCTTCCTGAAACAATGCAATTTTTGCGATTTTGCAATGTAATGTAAAAATGTTTTTCATTTAGCGCAGATATTAGCAGGTATCCTCTCATAGGCGCTTCACACGTCATATTTAAGGCTTATAATAATAACAAGATAAAATGGGGCAATTTTTAAAGATAATTATGTGAAAGCCAGTGAAAAACCATATTTCAATTGAAATCGCAATGACACGGAAGATTATTTCTGTCGAAACCAGATCCGGTAGGGCGTTTCACAAAGTTGGACCTGGGCTGGAGGAAGAGTTCAGACTTAACGTAATAATACGGCATGGTATACATCAGGTTGTCGTTTATGTAAGTTGTTTAAATCATTGGGATTCTAGCTTGTGAGTCGTATAAGTTTCGAATGGGGTTTTATTTAGAATATATATCGCTAATATGATATTATCGATAGTCAATACTCACATTTTTGCTCACACACGACCCTATGGTGGCAGTCTTATTGAGTATTGGAATCGTCAACGAAAAAAACACGCGCTTAACGAGTCTGCACTGGAGAAATGACCGAAATCAACGGGCGTGACAAAATTAAATGATGCTGGCAAAAAGCTAATCGGCGTTAAATCTGTATTAATTCACAAGAGATAGAACAAAATTAATCTTATCGCGTTGTTTGTATTGTTTGTTTCCAAGTAAAGAGAAATATAAACGCTTCGACGTAGTAGAAGACAAATTTATTCTAAATAGAGATGTTGACGGCTAGTTAGTTCAGTGCCAACGATGAATATTTGCGGTATAATGTCGATGGAATTACCAACTCGACGTTGACAACAGTGATATATACCTCTGTAATAAAGAAACGCATCTGTCAAGGGCGGTAAGCGTAATTTACGAGGTAAAAACTAGATATAGCAAGTTAACGACGCGATCGGAGAAACGCTCAGCGCGACGGAATCGAGGCGCTCTGCGCTGGCGGCGAACGTAAAGGTGACTGGCTGACAACCAACGCCACAATGCTATATCGGTGTAGGATTGCTTAGATTTACTGTAATTTTACTGTCTACACGGAGGAATAGAGACATATCTATCGATCTACCTATGTATTGAACGCGCGGGAATTTACGATATTCTCGCTCGGCACGGTAGAGAAAGAGAGCGGAAAATTTAATCACCGACGACGGGTCGACGGACGTCGACAGCGGCTAATGATGGCGTTATCAAAACTCACTTTCATTTACGTCTTCGATGCTTATAGACAAGCCGTCAATTAATTATGCGAGATGAATCTAATGTGACGGTCGTGATGACTGTAATCTCTAAGCGGTTGACGAGCCGTCCGCGATGTTAACGCGATCAAAACGTCTACCACAATTCACTCGCTAATCGCGACAAAAGCAAGTACGAAGCGTAACAATATCGTTAACTAAATAACTAAACCCGCGCTTCAGCACGCTATTTAGCACGCCTTAAACATTGCACTGTTTTACACTAGAATATTAAATAATACTTAATGTATTTCACCATCCAATCAGATGTTACAAACGCGGTGTCCATCTTGTTTGATATTTAGGTCGTACATACACGACTAGCTGCATACGCCCAGAGAAGGCTTCCGAGCAAGCAATACTTAGTCACAATATTGCCGTAAGTTTTTCGTTTATCCAATAAAAATTTGATTGATTGATTGATTGATTGATTGATTGATTGATTGATACAAACTCATAATAGATACTGTATGGGTTTGTCGCAATAAATATCGCACCGGCTAGCAATAAATATCGCCTGGGAATAATACTATCTGTTTACACAACCTAATAGTGAATGCTGGACTTGTTTATATAATGTCATAATAAACACTATACATGGTTATACAACCATGTAACGAATACTGTACTGGCTAATAAAGTCTCCAATAGACACTGCAATCCTGTAATAAACACTGTACCTGTTTCCAACCTTGCAATAAACACCGCACCCGTTTATATAGCCTTATAATAAGCTTGCACCTCTTTAGGCAATCCTGTAATAAACGCAGTATTTGTTTATATAACCTTGTAAAAACCGCTGTATCTTTTCATCCAGTCTTATATAAAACACTGTATCTGTTTTGACAGCCTTATAATAAACACCTCACGTGTTTATACAGTATTATAATAAACACTGCACCAGATGATGTAGTTATTGAATAAACACGACACCTCTCTATACAGCCTAATAATAAGCACGGTACCTACTATCTATATTGCTAAAATAAACATCGTATCTGCTTATACAACTCCGTGATAAACACCCTATTTAGTTATATGTTGTATATTATTCTAGGTATCATTTAGTATTACTGCTATTATGTTTACTAAATCTCCCTAATGGCTAGTTAATAATTTAAGCAGTAGATTAGTTTGTCTTCATTACTCCCATCCATCATTAATATCGCTCGACGTCCGCCCCATACTGCGGGTAATTTTGAATTAGGTACGCTAACTAGTGGTATATAATGCCATATAATTGAAGCATGCATTGAGAGAGCGATCGAGAGAATACGGGTTCGAGTAACCGAGGTAATGTATTTCGATAAATCGTTTTCGAAATATTTGTCGACGGTTTCGAATTAATTTTATGTTCGGGCAGCATACGTTTCCGGTCATGGCTCGAGTCTCAGTGGTTCCGCATGTCTCGAGCCCTGGCGTTGTTGGTCCGTATTCCGTAATTAGACTCGCCATCGCGTCTAATGCGGTGGAAGCGACGTTTTACTTTTCCTACGCCGCATTAACTGCGGACAGTACGCACGCCCCGAGGCAGCTACACCGAGATACTACTTTACTCTCTTCTCGCTTGTCAGACTGTATGACCTTGACCGAAAGTCACGACTTTGAGGCTGTTCTTGACAAGACAACACGATGGGCCAACAACAGGCTGTTAGTGCAGAAACCTCAGGGTTAGGTCGAGAAAAATCTGCAATTATCAATTATATATTTTTTTCTTAATTGTTCATTTTTATTAGATAAAAACAACGTGATGACGATTGTATTCAGGCATCATGTGTGCTCATCTTTGTTGGCTCTTTTTCAAAACGGAAAGCTCTCAAAAATTATATCTTGGAATCAAATACGGATAGGGACGTGCGTTGAGGGTACTTTTGAATGTTTCTGAACCTCTCTTCACCCGCTCATGCAGTCAGGCCAAAAATTGTTGTCAACTGCACTTGTAGGCTAGCTTTGTCAATGGCCAAGTGTCCAAGAATTGTCTATAGACAACGATGATCTTGGTAATCAACCAAGAAATTCTTACGTGCGCGTCCGAACGAACGCATACATTTGTCCTTGCACAATTTATAATTATACGGTATGTCTGAAACCTCCATTCATTATGATAATGTATAGAGGTAGTCCCTGCAAATCGGTTTCTGTATATTGAAGCTAACAAATTCAAATTGCGAGATCTATAAACTTTCCCAAATTTCTTGCCCAGCATCGCTCGGGATCAAAGCGAAAGCCGGAGGGATTGAGTCGATACAAACTAGATTTATTCGTGTCGGCACCGGTCGAACCAAATTGGGGTAACTACGTGTTCGACCGAGATATCTAGTCGAGTCTAGCACCGTTTTCTTCAAGCGTTCAATTACTCAGGGGGTAATTGGATCTACGGCGGTAGCACGGTTCGCGGAAATGAGAGGTATGATCTCGCCATCGACACGAGAGCCTCTTCGTTTTAAGATTGGTTGAGAAACTCCCGACATATCTTATTTCGATCTTCGACCGACATAAATGTGCTCTCTGGGTAGTTCAGAAAATTCACTTGTGAGCACTAGATACCCACGCATTGATTTACACTTTATGATTGGTTCGCACAATCCTGATTGAGGCGCAGAACAGCTATCAGATGTTATATAAACCTATCTGCAAAAACTATCTTCCTCACGGTTTGTCGTTTCTCTCCTCGTAATTCCTAATATCGCGGTGTAACTTGTTCAAAGATCTGTGAATTTGACTTCTGTTTTATATATATCGACCGCCGCATTAGACATTTCTGTCCGTGCCTCTCGGAATTTGGACACAAAAGTCTCAGTTTTCATTTACTGCCATATCGTGCATCAGACGCAACTAAAAGGCTTGTCGTGAAATATGCCGAGTCGAGTTATCGATCGAGGAAACCGTACTATGTTCCGTCATTTCTAAAAGAAATCCACTAAGTTTAAATCAACTATTTGATGCTAGCAGATATACTCAGCGAAGAAAACGTCGATAAACGCCGCAATGCTGAAACGGCGGATGACTCGACATAAATTACTGGACCTATCTCCGAGGGGTCAGACCACTCGCTCTAGAATACTCGACCCACCCAGTAGGAAGAGTTGCCGACTCGATGATCTTGTAGCGTGCCGACGCGTAAAAGGCGAACACGTGGACTTGATTTTTGCCTAATTCAGAGTAAAAAATGAGATTTTAATGGGTCTTCCGGATTTACCGGAAGAGCACGTGGTTCGGGCATTCGAAAGGCTGTGGACTCGACGACGTACCAAAGAGTCGTGTCGACCAATACCGATAGCGAAGAATGGCACAGAGTTGGTAGCTGCTGACTGCTGTGGTATATCTGCTGGCTCAGAAAGAGTTATGACCCCGGCAGCGAAGTTTGACGCTGTCAAATCAGACACGCTGTTGGAACAATCTTTCGCAGTTGTACAACTATGGGAATATCACCGCATTATATATA
>WURV02187402.1:0-12708 GCA_011762755.2 Epimenia babai | reverse complement strand
CTCTACGAATACGCCCTCTCCCCCGCGCAAATTGCCTACTTGGCAAATGTCTTACCGACACCATCGGCATCCTACAGCTTCAGCCAGGGCAATGGCACGCTCGGCTTTGATGGTTCCATTAATGATCATCACGCCGATATCATCGGGCCGGCCTGGGTAAAAGGCATTGTCGGCAACGCCTTAGATTTCAACGGCAACGGCGACTATGCCCAGGTGGGTATGATCGATCACGATCAGCAATTAACCCTTGCTGCCTGGTTCAGAACAGAAACGCTCAACGGCAGCCATCCCATCATTTCCAGTGGGAAAAGCACCGGATCTTCGCTTTACATCAACAACAATCGGTTGATTGGTAGCTTCACGATCAACGGCCAAAACCACCTTTTGACCTCGACTTCCTCCCTATTAACCGGTCGCTATTACCACGCGACTGCCACCTACGACGGTGCCACGGCGCGTCTCTTCCTCAATGGTGTCGAGGAGGCTAGTGTATCCGCAGCCGGAACGCTATCGGGTAGCGGTAACGCTTTCATTATCGGTCGCCAAGACGCCGCCGGTGGTGGGATCAGCACAGGTCGGGGTCCGGATGTCCTTGAGTATTGGAACGGTCAACTCGACGAAATCCGCATCTATGATTTCGCAGTGGATGCCTCCTTGGCTGCTCGCATCATGGGCGAACAACCCATCCGGGCCAGAGGTCGCGGTCCCGGCGGCGTCATTCTGGACAGTGTTTACGGTAAGATTTTTCCCCTCGTGGACATGCAGGGATCACCCCTTGAAGTCCTCGATGGCGGCGGTAACGCCAAAGAATCCGTCCGCTACGATTCCTTCGGGAACAGCGTCAGCGACGATAATGAGATTGTGACAACGCATAAATTCAACGGCAAAGAACGAGACTTGAACGGGCTGTATGACTACGGTGCCCGCTTTTACAGCCCGGAAGATCGTATCTTTCTGCAGGCCGACACCGTGATTCCCAGAGGCGGTGCCGATCCCCAAAGCCTCAACCGCTATGCCTACGCACGCAATAATCCCGTGAATCGCATCGATCCCAGTGGTCATGCGGACTTTGCAGATCATGATGGCGGTGTGGAGAGCGAGGAGGAAGAACCCACGAGTTTCAGCTTCCCCCTTGTCCCTGGCGCACCGGATTCCCAAGCGTCCACCATTCATGATGATTACCAAGTCCAAGGCACGGGGGTCATGGACACCACGATCGGTGGATACGAGAACAACACCCAATCCGACAACTTTCAACAAACAGGCTTTCATGCCCTTGATGAAGCCATCACGGGCATCATCGAAACCGGTGAAATGGCAGGTGATGCCGTAGTTCGCTTATTTAAGGATGCCAATGGCAATATCACGGCTTATGTCTACAGCTATAACGTGGCTACCGGGCAACACACCATCCACTTTCTGCCATTTGCCCAAATCTCGGGCGGCGCTGGGGTTACCGTCGGCGCTGAAGGTGCGATTGATTACACCTGGGGTGGCGACGGACCGACCACTTTGAGCGTTACCGGCAAAGGCACCGCTGGAACCGGCGGGGGATTTTCCATCGCCAATATTGGCGTTGACGGCAGCGCCGGCAGCTACGTTGAGTTCACCCTTGCTGAATACAACTTTACCGAAATGCAATCCACGTGGTTTGCCTTGGAAGCCGGCAACTATGCCAACGCTAGCGCTAGCTTGGGCATTATCGGCGCCAGCATCGGCGACAGTTGGGAAGTCCCAAATTCCGGCAGAGATGGGATCACCCTTGGCTCAGGTGGTCGACTCGTCCAGCAAGAAAGCTCGCAACCGGTAACAGCTCCGCAAGCGCCTCCGGCGGATCACGGCATCCAAACGGGATACATCCTGGTCCCGGTCATTTACCAACACCAATGCGCCAATACCGCAGAATACTACGTCATCCCCGTACAGATGTACCAGGCTGACTAACCCACAACCCGGCCGGTCCCCAAGACCGGCCAAACCCCTTACCAGGAATTCCCAAAATCGCGGGTGTCCCAGCGACAAAGGTAGGGTAGGCCGCTGGCCTGCCAAGAGTTAAGTAGGCCGCTGGCCTGCCAAGAGTTAAGTAAGCCTCTGCCCTGCCACGGCTTTCACCAAATCGTAGGGAGATGCCCGCGCCACCTGCTCCCTTCCATAGATTCCTTCGCTGGACCGGATCTGTTATAACCATAGCCAACACCATCCATCATTTAGCCAGCACAAGGAGCCTCCATGATCATCCTCTTCCATCTCGCCATCTTTTTATGGGTCTGGCTCAAGATCGCGAGATACCTGGTTTGCTTGGTGGAGACCAATCGCATCGATTTTTGGATATTCCTCATCATTGCGGTCGCGCTAGCCTTCTCCGGCTGGCAGGCCATGGAGTTTTTAAACGGCGTCGAGACCCACAGCGGTTTGGGAGAACATCTCAAAGATCTGTGGGGACGCTATACGCTTTTACCCCTGCTAATTGGCGCCTTCGGTATCACCTACTTCACCAATAGACGCCTCAAGGTTATTCAAGGATCTCCCGAAAAGGATTCGTGAAGGGAACACGATGCCTTACCCCTACCGATCTGTCTTTCGACAACGATCCAGCATAGCTCCAACGCTGTCATAATTGCCAAAATCGCTACCTATTGAATCAATCAAAAGATCATTTTTCTTTCCATATCCACCTGATCTAAACCTGGTGCAATCTTATCTTTATGTACCTGCAAAATATTAAACCCATGTTTTATAAAAAAACCTTGAACCTTTTGTGTTGTTTCCAAATAGATCCGTTCCGTTTGTGGAAAGGATTTGGTAAATTGTTCAATACGGAAATTTAGCAAAAGACCACCAACACCTCTGCGATGGTAGTCCTTGCTAATTAAGCCCCAACATAAATACGCTGTTTTCCCATCTTCACCCATAGCTATACCACCACAACCAATTATTTTCTCTGCATCAGTAACTACATAATAATGAGGCGGGTTACTATGAAGCCAACTTCCAAAACTAGGCAGCTCTGTTTTTGAAAAATAGCCAGGAATGAGATTTTCAAACAACTCTAAACAAGATTCATAATCCGTTGAGATATAAGGTCTAATTTCCACAAGGCCTCCTTGAAAACAAATTTTATTTTGCGTAAGAGCATAGCGCAATATATTTATTTCTAGTAGTCTTACCCATTTTCTATCATGCCTATTTTTAAAATATTCATGTTTCTATTGTTTTCATCTCATTTTCTTAAAATACGCAAACTCGCTTAACAAAGTATTTAATTTAAGCTACTACCATTCATGTATTCATCAACATAGTATCTAAAACTATCTTCTATTTTCAATTCCCTTGAATTTTTTGCTACCCCAAAAACCGGCACCTATAACTACCTAGGCACTATTTACTTTCTGATATTATCCAAAATTGTTTCCAACAGGCCTGCATGATTATCCCTTGCCCTGCGAGGGTACAGCCCTATTACTACCACAATCGCCTGCCCTTTCTCAACATACCCAACTTTTTGAACTGGCAGACCCTTTGTACCGAAGAGCTCTAATCTGCTTGACAGACTGGGGGTGGCAGGTCGGCGACCTACCCTACTGATGCTGAACGGGACGCCTCCTCTGCCGGTTTGGCATGTGACATATCCCTTGTGTTCAGAAAGTCGATTAGTCTGCTTGGGTGGAATCATGTACGGGCACGGCACGCCGTGCCATTGCCGAAATCAGACCCCTTCTCGGCGCTATCGCGACAAACCCATCGCCAAGACTGGGACACATGGGCCCCTTCTGGCTCTGAATGGCATGCCCAAGGCGCCCAATCCTTGCCGGTTCCAGCATGTGACATATCACTTGTGTTCAGAAAGTCGGTGTGGGAAATAGCGTGGCTATACATATGTATGGGCAACCGTGCTAAGATGCGCGAATCCACATGTTGGTCCGTGACAGGCTTTAATTTATCGAGGTCCTTGGGTGTCGCCAGGCCGCTTCAAATGAGTTGTGCTTTGCCTTTCAGAATGTATGTCTGAAGTGCAGGGGCTTTCTGCGGCTAGGAAAGGGCGTTATTTGCTTCTGCGGGGTCATTTTGACTCGCTTTGTGATCGGAACAGAATGTGGGAATGACCCAGCCTGTAGCGATGATAAAGGAGCGAGTTAGTCCTATGCACAAGTCAACCAAGTTGGTGGGCGCCCTAATGCCCTTCCTGCTCTGGTGGTCCGTTTGCGATACCGCCATGGCCCAGCGCTTGAACGAGCGCACCATTCCTCTAGAAAATAGTCAGACACGCGTCACGCTTTACGAAGCTAATGGTTCCGAAGATCGGCTTGAGACGTATTTTGAAATTACGCGGGACGGTCAAACCCAAACCCGCATCGCCGATTACACCTTAAAACTGCGCTATGGGAACTTTGATCCCCTGGCCGATTTGCCAGAAATTCTCGCTCCGAGTTTAACGAGTGGCGACGACCAGAACATGTACATCGTTCAGTTTGTTACCCAGCCATTAAAAGAATACCGGGCAGCGATGGACCAATTGGGGGCCCAGGTCTATTTCTTCATGGCAAATCACGCCCATCTCGTTCGCATGAATGCGGACACCCTCGATGAAGTGCGCAATTTGCCCTTTGTTCGCTGGGTCGGTCCCTACCATCCGGCATATCGCTTGGAAGAGCTCATGCTGGAAAACGAGATCCGCGGCATTAAAACTCCGATCAAGAAATACAACATCATGATTTTCGAATCGGCTCTCGCCATGAAAGGTGATGTCTCCAGCCGTATCCGCAAAATCGGCGGCAAAGTGAATCGCGAAGATGCCGGCAAATACTTGATCGAAGCTACCCTGAGCCATGACCAACTCATGGAAACGGTGAGCTGGGACGAAATCCTTTTCATCGATATTTGGAGTCCGGGTGAAAGAGATATGGATTTGGCTCGCCAAATTGGCGGGGCCGACTTCTTGGAAACCATGGAAGGGCTCACCGGCGAAGGTGTTCGCGGTGAGATCATCGACCTCGGCTTCAACATGAACCACCGGGATTTTGATCACCACCCACTCATCGAACACACCGCCGTCAGCGTCGACAGTCACGGTGCTGCCTGTGCCGGCATTAACTTTGCCGATGGCACCGGCGATATTCGCGGCCGCGGCATGATGCCCATGGGGCAAGGTATTGTCGCCGACTGGGATGTCGTCAGCGTTGGTCCTTCTCGCTACACCCACACCGGCGAATTGATTCAAGAACCCTATAACGCCGTTTTCCAAACAGCGTCGGTTGGTAGCGGTCGTACGACGAACTACACGACAATCTCTGCAGATACCGATGCAGCACTTTTCGATTTCGGCATTCTCCATGCGCAATCGCAAAGTAATGCAGGTAACCGCGACTCGCGTCCTCAAGCCTGGGCGAAGAACATTCTTTCCGGTGGCGGTATCCAACACCAAAACACGCTGGATCGTTCCGATGACTGCTGGTGCAGTGGCGCCTCCATCGGTCCCGCCTCTGACGGTCGCATCAAACCGGACTTGGCGTCTTTCTACGACGGTATTTTCACCACCACAACCGGTGGACCTGCCGCCTATACCGCCAGTTTCGGCGGTACTTCCGGTGCGACGCCCATCATCGCCGGTCACGCCGGTCTCGTATTCGAAATGTGGCACCGCGGTCTGCTGGGCAACACACCCGATCCCAACGCCACAGTTTTTGAAAACCGTTGCAAAATGACCACGGCCAAAGCGCTGCTGATCAACACGGCATTCCGCTACCCTTTCACCGGTCAAAACCACGATTTGACCCGGGTTCACCAAGGCTGGGGTATGCCCGATCTGGAAGCCCTCTACAACCTACGTGATCGTCTGATCGTCATTGATGAAACAGATCTCATCACCAACATGGCCACCAACTCTTACACGGCCAATGTGCTTCCCGGCGAAGCCACTTTGAACGTCACCATGATCTTTGCGGATCCTCCAGGCGTTCCCAGTGCTTCTCAACACCGCATCAACGATCTTTCGTTGAGAGTCACCTCTCCCAGTGGCACTGTTTATTGGGGTAACAACGGCCTTCTCGAAGGCAACTTCTCTACACCTGACGGCGTCGCCAACGAAGTGGACACCGTGGAAAACGTCTTTATCGAGAATCCTGAAACAGGTGCCTGGAGTGTGGATGTTATCGCCACGGAAATTAACCAGGACAGCCACGTAGAAACACCCGCACTCGATGCGGACTACTCACTAGTCATCAGCGGTGGCATTCAGGGTCCTGCCTTTGGTATCGATCCGTCACCTGCCAGCCAGGAAGTGTGTGCTCCTGCGGATGCAGTCATCCAACTCGATATCGTTCAGCTGCTTGGCTTCGACGAAGAAATCGCCCTCACGGTCGACGGCCTTCCCGCTGGTGCTCAAGCGATGTTCTCCAATACAAACGTCAACGCACCAGCCATGGTGACCTTAACGGTTTCCAACCTGGCCGCTGTAACACCTGGGGACTACACACTTTCCATCACTGGTACGGCACCATCCTTGACTAAGGTTGTCTTTGTGACCCTACGCATCAGCAATGCGGTCCCCAATTCGCCTTTGAATCTGGTTCCAGCAAACGGTGCTTCAGAAGTTTCATTGATGCCAACTCTTTCTTGGGAAGCATCAGATCAGACGTTGCGTTATGTTTTGGAAATATCCGACGATGCGAATTTCAACAACATCATTTACACCGATACCGTTGAAACCAATAGTCATGATGTAGCCATGCAGCTGGACCGTCTCTCCTGCTTTTACTGGCGAGTTCGCGGTGAAAACGGCTGCGGCATCGCTGATTGGGCCATCTCGGCATTCACCACTCAGGATCAGCCGGACTACTTCACGGAACTCTTCACCAATGACTATGATTTGGCCAACACAACTCTGACCTTTACGGTCGATGGTTCCGGTAACTACTACTCAGCCTGCATCGTCGATGCCGCTGGTTTTCCCACGGATCCAGCCGGTGGCACCGCCATCTCGCTCACGGATGATGATTCTGAATCCATCACCCCTGCGCAAGCTGTGAATCTCTACGGCACTGACTATGCCAACATTTTTGTGGGTTCTAACGGCTTCATCACCTTCAATGGAGGAAGTACTTCCACAGGCGAATCGCTTGCAACTCACTTCAACCAACCTCGCGTGTCATTCCTCTTTGACGACTTGAACCCAGCTGCTGGCGGAAGCGTTACTTGGAAAAACGAAGCGGATCGCGTCGCGATTACCTTTGAGAACGTGCCTGAGTTCAATACGACCAACAGCAACAATATTCAGGTGGAATTCTTCCATAACGGCAATATTCAAATCACTTGGCTCGGTGTCGCCAGTGCCGATAACCTGGTTGGTTTGTCACGCGGCAACGGCGTTCCCAGCGATTTCCTGGAAAACGACTTCTCTGCCACCGTTAATTGCGCGATGGCCGTGATTAATCCCGGCGTGGGCGGCTGTATGGCTTCCGTGTGTAACGAAGACGTGAACAACGATAACAACATCGATCAAGGTGACTTGTTGATTTGTATCGCCAACTGGAACAGTCCCACCGGTCCCATTGACCTCAATGGCGATGGTGTCATCAACATCCTCGACATGATCTTACTCATGGATGCATATGGGACTTGCGCTCCTAAATAATCTATTAACTAGATCTTGTACAATTACGAAGGGCATCCGATGGGGTGCCCTTTTTTTATGGTTCACCGCTAATATCTGTTCTTGAAAAGCCATCGGTAAATGACGTCTAAAATCAAACTTTTAAATATCTTACAATCCAATATTTGACCCTACACGTAATTCGCGATGAGGCCTCGAAAAATTAAGATCTCCCCGCGAAGGACGCACTATGACTTATCGGTTTTTGGACCTTCATGGCCTCCGTGTATGCGTTGCAGCCATCTGTTTTATCGGACCATTCTCGCTTATCGCTCAACCCTCAACGTCAAACAACAAGGTTTTTTGTACAACGCAAGGTCCCAACTTGTGCATCAACCCCACCGACGACTTTGTCATGTCCTTGCTTGGCTGTGCCTCAGGCCAGGAAAATTTTATAGGCCCCGTTTTCACTATCAATGTACCACCCGGTGAGGATTTGCAATTCCATCTTCACTCACATCCAAGCTCTATCCTGCGGAGTTTTTTCATTATTACCGAAGAACTATTCACCCCACCCTTCACTGTCGATATTTGCAACGACCAGGATGGCGGGATTTTTGTAGGTCCTGAATTCATAGACTTCAATACCAATTTCCCTTTTGCAACCATCACCATTCCAAGTGCCGTCGTCGATCAAATGGTCGCCGCTTCCAATACTGATGGACGTGTCTTTCTCATTAGTAAAGACTGTCTATCCGGGATTGAGAATTTCGCCAGTGCTGAATTCACTCGTAACCCAGTACAAAATGGATCGCTCGATCTCAACCTGATATCCGCCCCTGACGTGGTCAATCTGGATGACGATTTTTTTGCATCACCGTTGCGCAAAGGTGAGGGATTTTTCGAGATTGAGTTTTCCATAACGAATTCGAGTAATGAAGCATTTAAAGACCTCGCTTTTATCTTTGATGCACCAAGCGGGGGCGTATTACTTGAGGGCATTGTGGTAGAAGGTCAGTCCACTTGTCCCGGAACCCAATTATGTAATTTCGATATTGGCCCAGGTCAGACGGTCATCATCAGGGCTTTCGTGGATTTCGACGGATTAGGCCGCGTCTTTTATTATGGTCAAATTCTCTCTGATCGCTGTGAAGATAGCGGCCGCATCGATATAGAAACACTCCTTATCGATGACGACTTCGAGGCTTTTGTCGGTTCAGCCCTCGTGGGACTGGGAACAAGCGCCGAGGTGGTGCTCACCAATCGCGACAGTCAAGCCATTGACGTCCGTCTCCAAGCAACCGATGAAAACGGTATCTTTGCATCAGCAGACACACTGGGAGTGTTTGCCCAAACCGCTCTACCGCTTAAAGCCGGCAATACCGACTTTCGCCTCTCACCAGGGGAAACCAAACGCTTTGAAATTCCGGCCACTGCAGGAGAAACGAATCGCTATCTCATTTTTGTAAGAGGTAACGAAGGGATGCTCGCTCAGATTCGTCAACAACGGCGGGTGGATACTCGAGCAGGAACCTCGCTACAAGGTTCCAGTACGTCCATGATGCGCTACACCCATGCGGTTGCCATGAGTGGCCAAGCCCTTTCTTACCAACAAGTTGTACAAGCAGAACAACAAAAGCTCATTCTCACGAATTACAACCAATCTGTCTCCAATGCGAGCATTGTCATTCGCAACGCAACGACCGGCGCGATCATCCGTGAGCTGACCAATATCGTTCTTGATCCGCTGAGAATCCAATCATTCAGCCTAACGCAAGGGGTGGATGACAATAGCTTGATTCAGCTCATTGCGGAAAACGGGATGGCGCTGACGATTGAGAATAATCGGCCCGGTGAATTTCAGTCGATCCGGCTGCGTCCGAGATCCACAACCCGAAGCGGCATCCCACCGGAATCCAATTTGGGCATCGTCGAAAAACGACAAGTTTTTTTCGCACCATCCACCCTGGACACGCGGTATGAGCCCTCCCAATACGATCTCTTTCTTTTCCCCGGGAATGATCAGAGCGTCCCACCTGGAATGGCTTCGTTTTCCTATGATTTCGAGTGTGGGATTAACCCGGAGAACAGTTTGAACCTCCCTGTTCCTGCCGGCAACATCAATGGCGCAGTTTCCGTCACACTACCCAATCACAATCAGCCCAAAGGTGGCTACGGCACTTTTGATGGCGCCCAAATCGTCCCTGCCCTTTCATGGCTTGAAGGTTCACGTCGTTTTTGGCTGCAACCCACCAAAGCATCAACAAGTGGTAGAATTTTTATCCCGCGAACCACCCCGCTAAATGACGCCAATCCCCAAATCGCAGAGGTTACCTACCAGGTCTATAGCGATGCTCCACTCATGCTCCCGGTTGCTGCTTTCAACCGAGCCGGAGAACTGCAGAGTTTCGCAATCCTCGATTTCCAGGAAACAGGCGCCAATCATCTCTGTAATACCGATCTTGGTGTCACCCAAGACACAGCCTATATCGAATACCAGGTACCGGAGGGTCACAGCAGCGATGTTTGGTTCGATGCCCTAGCAGTTTCACCAGAGTTGGATTTCAAAGATCAACTCCCCACACATACCATTCCCGGGATTTCTACCATTGCAACAATCAATAGTGTTCTGGATGCCTGGGATGGCGGCTCAAGCTGTTTGGGAACGATGCCGGATATCTCTGCCCTGGTGGGCTTTGTGAATAACGGTTTCGCCTGTCCCACGACACCTTAGTTGGGATTCATGAGCGCTATTCGTTAAGCCTAAGGTTCCAAAAACCCTTTTTTAGAGAGCATCCAGAATGGGCTCCTACTCACGGAAACCTTATAGAAGGTTGTTTCAAGCCCTAATGGGGCACTTACCAATAAAAATGTACGCTTTTCTCTTGGCTCCTTGGGATTTCGGAGAAAACCTTCAGTCCTGGGATGGAGAAAACCCTGGATACTGTTGGTTTTCTCCACCCCATTTTTTTGATGATTGGGAGAGCATGTTCCCCAAAATACTCTGCCCTGAGTTCCAAGCCTTCAGCTAAAACGACCATACTTTTATTGGGAGGTGTTGGTTTTGCGAATTTTTGCGAAATAAATATTCTGATTGCGGCGACCGTCGCAAGCAGAAGCGTCACATAAACCTTCCGTTGCCGGTTTCACATCTCGTAAATCGCACCATGTCATGTAGGCGTAATCTTTATCGGCCGCCATACCAATGTAATCTCCGATAAAGCCGTAAGGCCGACACACCTTATTGGCTTTTTTCTTCGGTGGCAGGGTCGCGCCCAAACCAGTACCAATGAAACCAGCCCAATCGAAATCGTGGGGATAGAATTGAGGCTTACCCTTTGCGGGCGCCGTCCCATCGTCACGAACGAAATGCTGAACATTGGCGGCCTGACTCTTCTTGGTGAGTCGATCAACCCGCAGAATGTTGAGGTCGTAATCTAACTCAGCATAATAAACATCCAGCTTGGCAAAAGCTGCAAATGGCGTGAAGCTATCGTCATGACGCGTGTCGTACCACATGACAGAAACAGTACCGCTATGGCAGGCAGGCGTCGGAAAAATCTGGTGACTGGGGTTATCGTAACTGATCACTTTGGGAGTTCCCCACGTGGCACCGCCATCGGCTGATCGAATGATCACGGTTTGTGAACCCTGGGTGGTGGGATCAAAAACCGGCGTAACAACGAAGAGATCCCCGGTTTTGCGATCCATGGTGGGCATGTAATAGCTGCTGAAACGGAAATTCCCGCCGAAAGCGGAGCCACCATAGGCGAACAGACCGGGAATGGGATTGTTGTGGTAAGTCCAATTGGCACCATTGCTTAAGTAAGTCGCCAAAGCTGCCGTATTCCCAGCTTCCACCGCATCCAACCTGACTTTGAGAAAGTGCATTTGCAGTTCAAACGTGTTCGGGTCCACCGTCCGCGTGAAAATGTAGAGTGTTTTATTACCCGTCACCGCATCTTTACCAATCAGGGGTTGGTAAAACTGGGCACTGAGATTGGCGTTGGCATCAATGGGAATTTTAATGGGTGAGGACCAGCTCTGGCTGCCATTTGCAGTTACAGCAATATAACCACCACCCGGTACTTGGGTCGTGCTGTCGATGAAAAGTCGCCAGGAGAGAACCACGACGGTTTCCTCGACCGGCGAGTCGCGATCCACAGCAATCCAGTTTTTGTCATTAAACAATGCAGGGTCGTTTTCCGCACCAAGGAAATGAGTGGTTCCCGGAACCACATTGCCCTCTTTGTCCATGCGCGTTACAACTTGGGCACTGGGCTCTTCCAAAGGGCTGATGTTGGGATCAAACTCCGAGGTAAACAACAGAGCATTGGTGTAGAGATTGCCATCGCGATCAAAACCCAAAACGGGATCGGATTGTTGCTCGTAGCGGATTTTTTCACCCACGGGTTGGCTGAAGTGCCCGAGGCCGGTGCTTTCCATGCCGCGATCCGGGTTGCTATCGTCAAAAGTTGTATTTTGCCAGCTACTACCTTGATCACTGGAAGTGTAAAGCCCGCTCCAAACACGCACATTATAAGTATTGTCATCCGTCGGGCCGTAGCGGTAATCCTTGGCACCTGCTGCAAGCCGTCCATCTTCACTAATGTCCATCATGACTTCGGCTTGGGGCATGTTATTGATATCGGAAGTGTTGTCACCCAAGTTTCGGAAGTCGCTGCAGTCCGTTTTCTCGGGTGCATCATTGGTGACTTTGGTGATCGCTAAATTTTGTACGGCAACCGGGTTGACCCAGAGAAAATCGGAACCTGGGAAATTGCCGCGGATAGCAGTAATGGCCAAGGGTTGATCAGCATAAACTTCGTAATAAGCCCCCGCAACGGGCTCAAAGGGTCTGGCATTGGGTGCACCAATCACATATAGGGCTTTGCCCATGGGCACCAATTGTTCTGCAGCGAGCGTCACGCTTCGTTCTTCGCCATCAGCAGTTTTTTGTGCCACACGCACATCGGTTGCTGCTGTTCCCATGTTGATGATCGCCAGGCCATCGAAAACCACATCCCAGTTGCCGACAAAAACTCGATAGCGGGATGCGGTTTGAGACGTTTCTGCCACATGGGCCGGGCTAGGGTTCTCACTATCGGCACGATAAGCAG
>WURV02187391.1:0-12708 GCA_011762755.2 Epimenia babai | reverse complement strand
GAAATACGCAAAGCCAAAAAGATCCTACTACAATAAAACTATATCATAGTCATTAGCGCGTGACACGCGAAATAACATCAGTAAACCTGGTGGAAAAACTAAATGCTCCAATCAGATAAAAGAACTGAAAGTTAACGATGCAACAATGGCAGAGCCAATAGAAATCGCTAAATCACTTGGCGGGGTTCATCAAATACCAGCATTTATCCACAATGTCAAACAATCTCACCAATAATATCTGAACCACTAACCCTCCTTTCAATTAAAATCATCGACATTAACACATTTGGAAAGAAGCATTAGTCAATCCACCGCCTAAGCCAGCTCACCTCAAAGTCATCAAATCTATGTTCTTTACCATCATCTTTACCTATCTTCTCCAAAATTTGTGAAGTTGCCATCCCAGTTCAACCAGTATTACCTCCAGAGCACCTCAAATAAAAAGTGTCCTTCCTGCTCTTGTTATAAAATCTCACTCCGTCGAACACGAACACCTTCTTTTCAAAATTACGAACAATTTCAACTTTCCCCTCATCTGCTATTAGTCTTTCCTCTAGTTATCTCTTTTCACGCAATGTGTGTTGTTAATGGCGTGGTTTGACAAGTTTTTCCTGTAACGTCTAGCCTTCCTCAAGGATCTCTTTCTCTCTCTCTTTGGTCCCTTTATGTTTATTATGTTTGTCATCAATTTAACTGATATTTCTCCGTGTTGCTTATTCGCTGTGACTGAATAATCGAAGAAACATCTATAATGCATGTTTCCAATAAACTTCTTCTGACTAATAACTTACCTCGAATCATTTTAGAAAATAATCCAACATCCATCACTTACTGCATGAAATGTCAGCTTCAAGCCGTGGACCAATGTATCTACTTTATAGGTTTCAATGAGGTAATAGTATACACGACGGCTTTCGAGAGATGAACTATTCGTTGCCGTACATAACTGGCATGCTGGGGTTGGTGGGAAAGAGTAAGTCAGTAGACGGAGGCATTGCTTTTGGACAATTTCCAAATTGTTATTTGTAACTGTAATTTTAAAGAGGGCAAAAGAAGTGTATGCTAGTCGAGGACGTATTAAGGAAAGGTAGAACATGCGAGCAGAGTTATTGGTAAGTAAATGACGAATTGGTGAAAATTTCAACGAAGAGCATGCATAGGCTTGCGTTTCAGAATATCGATATGTTCATTCCATGTAAGGGATGGGAATTGGGTGGATACCTATATTAAAGAAATTGCAATGTGAATGCTATCTTAGATCAATAACCGCATCCAATGTCGAACTCCCTCGCAAGATGGAAGGGGAGGGTCAATGTGCGTTTTCCTATCTCGGGCATATCACCTTCAATGCACCTCTCCAGATATTAAACAACTGTGGTCACATGAAGCTTTTCAGATCAAAATAAAAAAATTACATATCTGCATTCGTTTGATAGCTTTGTTCATTTTCACGCTATGCCTGTCGTTCATAATATATAGGGTTTTATATCATTTATCACAACACAAACTACCTTAGGTTTTGTATTGAATATTTCAACACACTGTCTCTATTGTCTTATAGTAATTATCTCAACACATTGTAATGTTTCAACCTCATGATCAGTTACCCCAAGACCTTTCTCTATAACTCTTCACCCTCATTGCCCTATGCGCTAAATTCGTCAGATAATCTAAGCTCCTCTTGTACTTCTGATGTTTATCGTTATTATTCTATATATTATTAGTTTCAACTCGTTATGTGTAGTTACATTCTAGTTATTGTGTGTGTGTGGTGACTGTCAGAACGTGTAAATATTCACTAGTATCATGTGCATAAATGATGTCGTTAAATAATAAAAACAAATCAATGAAAAATATTTATTATTTGAATTGTCAAATATTCTTTGCTTATTATACGCAGTACCTGACTTCTCTGTGTTATCAACTCTCTTGGGATTTTGTCCAGGCCAATTTTGGTAACTATAGAGCCAGCCAGCTACTATGGACTCTGTGATTTTACTAGGACAATGATACGTTATACTTGTCTTCTAACAACAGAACATTACATTGAGTCTATTCATACTCCCCAGTGTCTGTCTACTAAAATAATTTCCCGAGACTTCTATGCACTCGTGTCAATAAAGGAATTTTTATTGGTAATCTACTGACCCAGATTACAGCCGAGACACACCCTCTCATTGCTCGCAACATATGCTCGATGGAAGCCTATCGTTCCAGTCTCGTGTTCAACGGTTCCACCTCCAGCGAACAGCAAATACGGACATTTGCTGTCGCTGATAGCATAGTCAAGTGGGTCGCCAGTGTTGCGTTTACGAGTGAACTTGATGATGATTTCATTGCCTGTCCGAGTCACGGAACCGCCGATGAAGTTTTGCATAGCGTCGACGGGTGGACTCGATCGAGTTGTCGCATACCTGTATGTGGAACAGTATGGGGCTATGTAATATTTTATTTCGTAACTAATTGCACCTACTTATATTTTATTTATTGTCCATTAGCACTGGCATGGCAGCGACTACATGCATTGGTCACATCTTATCGACCAACTTGGATCAAAATTACGACCACTATATGCAGATACGTACATTTATAATGTAGACGCCTGGTGTATTGTAATGTAAGCCGTGTAATTTCGCGCGGGAAAAATCACTTTAAGCGATATAATATCATAATGAAACTACTTGAAATAATTTTTGGAATCATGTTATGCTTAAGTTCATGCCTGCTTCATGATTTACGAACAGAGTGCTAGAAAACCTAGTTGATAGTAATGACATTGCAGCGTTATCAACATCAGTATTATCATCGAGATTAAATGAAAGGGAATTTTATTAATTTGTAGTGCTCTTTTGACACATGGCTATTAGAGACTCTTTACAAATTTATGGTTACTATGATTAACTTCTTGCTTTATCTGTCAATCACATGACCTGTCCGTTATTCTAGTGCGACCTTGATCCACGTTCCATCCAAGGATAATGTCGGTATTAGGCTGTGAATATAAATAGATTACTAGATGTAGACTACCCATGTTTAACAATTCATTAAAGTTTCGCGTATTAAAATGTAGTCAAATAATAAATCAACAGTGAAATACGAGTTATAGGATGTCTAGGAACTACGACACTTGTCGCCGTTCAATTGCATACTTGAAATCTCTTTGCCATTAATGCAATCTTTCATCAAACAATAAAACGCTGGCATAAAACTAATGTTTGCCTTGTTACTTGTTAAAAATCTCGTAGCCTTCTTGGCCAAATGACGGTATGCTTAACAAATCTACATTTAATCGTCTCTATGTTCCTGTCGTGAAGGTTTCTCACGTGTATGGTGCCAGTGGTGCAGTGCTAGAAGTGTTGCTTTTCACGCGAGAAGTTGCGAGTTCGTACCAGCACAAATCAAGTATTTTTCCCCGCTTTCTGCCTTCCACAATAGAAAATGGGTTTTCGTGCTTGAAAGGCACGTCGTGAAATTGAAAATTTTAAAAATATCTTAGAGATATAACAAAGCAATTTTGTACGTGCGGCAGACATTTAATTAAAAAGTAGCAGCAATCCCTCGCCTTTTCCTTTTTTCCCCTCCTTGCATATAATCCTGTATCCTGTTGTCTATAGTTTAAACGAAGCACCGCTGAAGCCTATATAACATTAACTTACCATAATTTGGTCATTAGAGAAGCCGACTGCAGCCCATTCGAAACGATTGATTGGGTTTGCGGTTAATTCCATGTCCAACTCATCCTGGTCTTCACGGTAGGTCCATTTCAGTAAAAATGACATTCCTCTCGTCGTCAGTGCATAACTACCTATAACACATGTCTCATTAGTATGAAATACACAGAGGGATCCTTTTTGTATAAATACGTAGACCACTAGACCGATCATTTGATGGTCCGAGCCCTGCTGAAGGTACAGATCATTCGTGTTTATTTACATTTACCTATCCGAGAGGACTAAAATTAGCACGTGGAAACTGTTCAAGTATGCGATCTATTTTTAGGTTAAGAGACACATTTTTCACTCTTTAGGCAGGCGCTACTAAGAAATTACTATGACAGACACGTAGACCGCCAGTCAAACAAAAACACAAACCACCACATA
The DNA here is from genome assembly GCA_011762755.2 of Epimenia babai. Classification (NCBI taxonomy): domain Eukaryota; kingdom Metazoa; phylum Mollusca; class Solenogastres; order Cavibelonia; family Epimeniidae; genus Epimenia; species Epimenia babai. The sequence continues at coordinate 8,608 of WURV02187391.1, read as the reverse complement.
TATATACGACTAAAGACGTAACCTTCTGAGAGGACGTTATAGAATACTTCATGTCACGAGTTATAATTCACACTGACCTCTGCACAGTGCTGAAAGCAAAATAGCAATAAAGCGTCAGTTCAAACAAAACCAAAAAGTACTTCCCTAAGTGAATAGAAAATGTCATTTGTGAGTTACGGCAGAAGAAAACTTCTGGATTTCTGTTACAATAAACTAACATTTACATTCTCTCTGATACATACGGTTAGTGCGGTGTTATAGACTAACGTAGAACTCTAAGCGGACATTGTGTTTTTGTAAACTAACTAATCATATTTGTTATAGAAAACACGGGTTTTTTATCCTTGCACGTCAACCTAGGAGGAACTAGAAAGGAGTCCGGTGATTTCGGTTGGGATAGGGGAAAGGGAAGTTTAAACAGGACTACTATAAATGTATTATACAGGGTGGTCCATAAGCAAGGACCCGTTTCTAAACCTTAATAACTTTTTCCTATATTTACTATATCACACTGTCTCTATTGTCGTATAGTAATTATCTCAACACGTGATAATGTTTCCACCTCATAATCAGTTACCTCAACACCGTCTCTATAACTATTCACCCTAATTGCCCTATGTACTAAATTCGTCAGATAATCTAATCTCCTGTTGTACATCTGATGTATATCGATATTATTGTATATAGTATTAGTTTCAACTCGTTATGTGTAGTTACACTCTAGTTATTGTGTGTGTAGTATCTGTGAGAACGTGTAAATATTTACTTGTATTATGTGTATAAATGCTGTCGTTAAATAATAAAAACTAATCAATGAAAATATTTATTATTATTGTCTAAGATTCTTTGCTTATTATACGCGGAACTCTAAGCGGACATTGAGATTTTGTAAACTAACTAATCATATTCGTTATAGAAAACACGGGTTTTTTATTCTTGCACGTCAACCTAGGAAGAACTAGAAAGGAGTCCGGTGATTTCGGTTGGGATAGGAGAAGTTTAAACAGGTCTACTATAAATGTACTATACAGGGTAGTCCATAAGCAGGGACCCGTTTTTAAATCTCAATAACTTTTTTCTATACGTATTTAGTCTGATATGTTAAAAATAAAAACACTGAAAGAGTTTTATGCAAATTTTTGGTATGCATTCCTCGAACACAATAGTATAAATTCAGTTGATTTTTAAGGACTTCAAAGGTCGCTTGAAATTTCCGTAAAGAGCATAACCCCGATGTAGGATTTATTGAACAAACTGAATTTTGTATGGAAAACGATTCAAATTACCTTTTTAGTATTTTGTTTATTGTTTCGCTTATTTCTAATTTAGTAGTTTCGCCATTTGTGGGGTTTTTGCGGGCTTCTGGCACAAATGATGTGTAGGCGATCTCTGAGATCGTCGTTTACCATATCCTTATTGACGACCTTACAACACTTACGTGTCTTTGATAGCCAGGTGTTGAAACGGCACTATAAATCAATAAAATTTCATTCCATTTCATTTCACATACTCTGAATCTTGCTACACATCGTTTGATTACTTTCTGAGTTGGCACTGATTACCAAATCGTTGTGGATCGTGTCTTCGAGCTCGGATATATAAACGATAATTCTTTAACAGTACTGTACAATAATGACTGACTATATTCCGGTATCCCATGGCGTTCCATTCATCATTAGAGACCGACACCGTATAGCCTAATGCCTATGTATACATCTTTATGCCAAGGATAGCCAGAAATGAGGAGCACTCGCTAATTTTGTGTAGGATATCATCATTTTATGTGTACACGCATAGAGAAAAATATACAATATTTATGTGTGCAGATGAATTGAAGATTTCACATTTTAGCATCTTGATTTTTCTGAAAACGTCGCGTTTGGACATTAAATGTTTGCGATGTGTTTAACAAGGTTTATTTCATGTTGTGTACTAGGGTGAGTACCATAAAAAATTCACTCTTTCATAGTACGTAATTATAACTTATTAGAGTAAATATAGTAAAAAGTTATTGAGGTTTAGAATTGGACCACTACTTAAGGACACTCTGTAAAAGTTCGTATACAGATGGTATTGAAAATTTTCATTTTACAAAATGTCGTAATTTGGGGCTGAGTGCTGTATGTTGATGTTATTTGATATAGTAATCCAATGGTCGGTAAATGGCACAATCAAGTCATCTTTAAATTATTGGATTCACTCGGTGTCTCGAAATTATATTGTAAAGTACTACCTTTCCATTTCGGTTTTCTAACGTATTCTGACGATTCCACCAACGAAGCCGGAATCTTTTGTGCATTGAGAGAGTTATGTAGTTCATATATTATAGTTGGCTAGTTATAAAAGAAGTTTTGCAAACCTGATCCACCTGTTTCACCACGACTCCCAGTGAATACCATCGAAAGCACGAAAACAGCCAGCAGCGTCGCACCAAGACACCATTTGTGCTGCATATTTGCCTGCGTAAAAAATTTACGATACGCTCGGTATTTTTCTATTAATTTAGGGTCATTAACGATAATTTAAATTCCTATGTCATGCACGTTGTAGGTTCGACGAAATACCCATATACAAAATTTAAAAGATTCTTATCATTACTATTCAGTCAAGGGTTGTGTTTTCTTTCTGTATCTCGCGATAATGTCTAAAACGGCAACCGGCGTCCGTAAGTTTCGGATTAGACATTCAAATTAAATAGATTATTTACGTAGGCCAGTGAGAATATTTGAAAATAAAATAGAACGATAGAGGGAAAAAACAGAAAATATCCATATATTCGTAAATAAATAAAAAAATGTTAAAATCAAGTTATAATAATAAAAAATACATAAATATTATGAATATTTACAGTATACACAAACCTTTGCGGGTAGTTTTGCTCGTGTAAAAAAATCACAGAATTCCGGCTCACACTGAGTTCCTTTATAATGAGTAATTTATGTATCGAGTCTTATACTTATAAACATGTAGGCCTAAATGATACGAGAATGCGGATGACTGAATATTACATGAATTTGGCCATGAATTTTCACATTAATATATATGGTTATACATCGTTTGTTTCAATTATTAAACTATAATATTAGTCGCCCAATATAATTTGAGAAATAATGACGATCGTTGCCTGGGGGATTTCTAAGAAAGAACCGGATGCTTTATGCTGTGACTTGCGTCGCTTGACGGACGCGCTAAAATCAAGTAATGACTCGAGAAAGCGGTAATATGAATGCCTAAAAACCATCTCGGGTTACTTCGCTCTGTTGATTATTGTGGAATGTTATATTCCATCAATCATACCATGTATATATAATAATTATATTATATATATATTTTTGCATCCTTATTGGGTTTCTTGGGATTGGATAAAACCCTCGACCAATGTGCACCAACTCTAGTCTGGACAATCTGCGAACGATAACGATGACTGAATTTAACCAAAAATGCCAGTTATACTTTACAGGCAGAATTAAACTAATACTTGAGTAAATTATACCCTAGATCCGATGCCAGAATTATTGTATTAAAAACCACATTCACACAAACTTCATAACAACTATAACTGACAAAATAAATTACATATTACGGTCCCCGACGTACTCTATAAGTTGTTATAGTGATGATTCCAAGATCAAATTCCGAGCAAGCGGTGCTCAAACTTGAAAAATACGGCATAACTGATAACACGCTAAACTGGATTGAATCGTGGTTACTAAATAGGACTCAGTGCGTCACAGTAAAAGGATCTAAATCTGAAATTGCTACAGTAAAGTCTGGTGTCCCCTAAGGACTGTTCTGGGACCGTTAATGTTCTTATTATTTATAAATGACATAAGCTATAACCTTAAATCTGATCTCGAACTTTTCCCGACGAATGTCTTCTATATAGGAAAATCAAAACTCAAAAAGACATAAACATACTTCAGGAAGATCTCAATAATATAAACGCATGAGCCGAAGTATGGCAAATGTCCTTCAATGACAAAAAATGTCACACACTTAAATTTTACCGAGGAAACAAACCTAAATTTAATAGCCAATACATAATGAACAGCAAAGTCCTCTCAGAAGTGGATCACCACCCATACTAAGGAGTAGAATTAGATAGCCACTTTCACTAAGAAAAACATATAAATAACATAACAAATAAAGCATCTAAAACTTTTGGTCTCATCCAACGCGATTTATGGAACTGCCCGGAAAAATTAAAGAGCAAGCGTATACCAGTATCATAAGACCGCAACTGGAGTATGCATCCACCGTGTGGGACCCTTATCAAGCAAACCACATTGAAGGGATTTAAAAAATCCAGCTTAATGCTAGCCGCTTTGTTAAACACAACTTTAATAGAGAACCAGGCACAGTAACTCACCTACTCGATAATCTAAAATGGCAACCCCTAGAAAAACGCAGACAAATAGCTAGGCTAACAATGATGCATAGAATAATCAACGATAAGATCGCCATCAGTATCCCCTCATGTGTCCTCAACAAAACAAGTCTATTGAGATACGCCCCAAAACAAACACATATAAATTTAGCTTCTTTCCCGGTACTATTAAGGAATAGAACGCAACAGATAATTTCATCACACAGACCGACAGTACTGACAAATTTAAACAACTTATCACGGCCAGTATTTGTGGCCAAGAAAAAAGCGATAAAATCCACCACTGAACCGGAGGTTATCATCTCCGCGATGGACCACCTAGTCCTTTAGGGATTATCCTGATAGATGTAGAATCTGTTAAAAGGGCACTATAAATCAATAAAATTTCATTTCATTTCATAAAATTTCATTTCATAATAAATCTATAAACTATGCGTGAATTTACGGATCAGAGCAAAGGAACACTGGTTATCATCAAGGCCATGCTTATTTCTATTTCCGGAAACTTTTCATTTTGTCAAAATTCAAACCTCGCAGCGCTATGATTCTTATTTATTGGCGTTTCTAATCGTTTTATGCTAGCGTTGCGACATTAATCGTCACCGTGCATATTGTCATGTTGGAATTCCGCCAAAGTAGATAGCGTGCGTGGTTATTTTCGGCCTAAAAATATCTCCATAACAACTTCAAACGCCAGGAACATTATGACTTAGTTTTGCGTAGCTGTGAAAATGCTAGATGAAGCCGTAGAAATTGTTTTTGTCCTGATCAAGTGTGGTTTGATGGACATTCTGTGTTATTATGTCACAGATATGGTCACCAAATCCTTTCTAAGAGATGTTAAGTATGTTTTCTTAATTTTACAATTTTTATTTTATTTAAATCTATTTAACAAGAAAATAAACAGCCATATACAATACAATTTACACATAGTTACAAAATAAAGATATTGATACATTTTATAAATACAGGAACACATAGCAATGCATGTCTGTGGATACAAAATGGCATACACAGTGATATTTAAATTATTTGCAGTGGTATTCTATAGAAGACAATATTATATTTTAAGATTTCAAGTAAAATCAAATTTGTCATTGAATAATCCAGAAATCGTTGAATGAAGGTGTCAGAAGTATTAACTTATACAAGGAGACCCCCGGTCAAGTTCAAAGTTATTGATAAATGCAGACAGTTGAAATATTTGGTTACAAAATCTTCAACTGGAATCGTAAATTAAAATAATAATGTGATCTTGTGATGTGCATTAAATTAATATATATATTATGCAAAAATAGACTTACACACACACAAACAATGCCTGGTGCAACTGCCACGAATAAATAATATAAGACACATGATGGGAATTAGACTTACCAATATCTCTTTGAAAGCAGTTTAATCTCAGCAGACGCATTTGATTATTACGCAGTTTGAATGATTTGTCGTCAACGTCATCTTGTCATTATTGACCAAGGGATAATATGGCACTCTAAATAGGGCTTTATTATTATTATAAATTGATATACGCATTTCTACACAGTTTAATAAATTGAAATACGCATTTATTTTTCTGTGCTTATTGTATTTCTGTGGTTATTGTATTTCTGTGGTTATTGTGTTTCTGTGGCTATAGCGTATTAATAGAATCCAGATTTTCGGTCACTGTTTCAACTCATTCGCCTATCGAAGGACGTTTTAACAGCCATAACACGGTGGTTGGAACATTGAAGCAGTTTGAGTTCCTGTTGTCAGTACCAGTATTACTGGGTAAGCAAAATTGTTTCGTTTGTCTACGTTTTCATTACTTTTTAAATGGATTTTACGTTGATTTCAGCTCTGATCCCGCAAAACGACTTATCTGGCTTTACGAAGTTCTGGCACTTGGTCTATTCTCAGTCGTGATTTACTGGCGTCACCATATGCCCTACCTCCTCGCTTTCCTAACTTCGGCCACGTTCGTAACGACGCAGTTTTTCAACCAAACCAACATCGCGCAATGGTGGATATCGATGAAATCGTGGTGGGAGGAGCATATGCAAATGAAGGAGAGTATGTATTCGCATATGTACCAAATAAAACCGCCGCAATTGGACATGCCGTTGAATCAAAACCACCTTCGACCACTGCAGTCCGCGTACGCCGTAAATTATCGACAAGGGTACAACTGTTACGACCACATGAACCTCAACGCTTCCCATATCAAGAAACCGTCGCCGGATTATTCATTATTACTCCCCAACGTAAACAATCACGGGAAGATACCTGCCAGCAATCGCGTCGTGTCCGACAAATTCAGTTCCCATTCGTTGAATCAAGACAGCCACGGTACGCCTAACCCTAAACAATCGGCTGACCGACAAAAGCTACACGCGACGGCGCAGGGTGCGAGAAATTCGAAAATCGGTAAAATCAGCCACGCCAACCGCCGCGGTAAATCCGGGTTACCGTCCGCGTCGTCGTCGACGCTGCAGACGTTGAAATCGCGATTCGCGTCGGCGTTCGGCGGGAACGCGCACGCGCGCGCCCCGCTCGGCTTCCGCAATGGCGGACGCAACGTGTGCTTCCTCAACGCCGCGCTGCAGTGCGTCGCGCGCACGCCCGGCCTGTCGGCGCGACTCATGGCCGAGCTGAGCAACGACGCGAGCTGCAGCGAGGCCGAATCCGAGCTGCTCTGTCTGTTCGCAGAGTTGCTCGAGGCGTGTCGCGCGGGCGCAGCCGCCGCCGACAACGGCTGCCTCGACTCGTCGGCGTTCCGTCGCAGCGCGGCGTGTTTCCGCGGCTCGCCCGTCGCCCCGCCGTCGCGCGTCCAGACGCAGCAAGACGCGGCCGAGTTCCTCATGTGGATACTGACCACCGTCCATCAAATCCTCGTTAAAACCTCGCGCGGTACGTATTGGCCCGATTTATCCCTAATTGCCGGAGTAAACCCATATCTAAAATTAGTAGATATCTTGATATTTATCTCTAATCTCCGGAGTAAACCCGTCTCTGAAATAGGTAGATATCTTGATATTTATCCCTAATCGCCAGAGTACACCCGTCCCTAAAAATGGGTAGATATCTTGATATTTATCTCTAATCGCCAGAGTACACCCGTCCCTAAAATGGGTAGATATCTTGATATTTATCTCTAATCTCCGGAGTAAACCCGTCTCTGAAATAGGTAGATATCTTGATATCTCGATATCATCTTTAATGGGTGATATGACGAGTAATGAAGGCATTGTATATGCGCTGAATAGCTGCCATCAATACTTCATCGCATTTGAGTGCCTTTATTGGCTGATACTTGCAGTCTACAGATGTTTTACTCTACCAATACCTTTTTGTATTACGTCTTACTTAGCTCATGTACCGCTACGCATGTATTTTTTAATTAATTTTTTTTTAAAAGTATTGCATTCGAATAGGATAAATAATACTTTGGATTTTTCACAAGACAGAAATATTTATTGGCGTATAAATTTCGCGCCTTTCTCTGTATATAACGCGAGTACTTTTTCGTGGAAGGATTAGATAAAATGCATTTTGTCCGGGATTCGAACCCACCACCGTCGGATTCACAGGCGCGTGCTCTATCAATAGCGTGATCCCAGCGCCAATGTGTGATTGTCAGATAAAGAACGCGTGCAGCGCGACGCGGCCTCGATCTACGCGAGCGACCAGTTGGTGCATCTCGAGAACATCTACGGCGAGCTGCACGCCGATCGGGTCGCCGAACTGATAGCGGCCTGCCACCGAGAGGTAGGCTTCGTGAATATTCATCGGCGCGACGATCGGGCTGAGCGGATGTGACGCGCGATAAGTTAAAGTTAACAGTCGGCCGCGATATCTTGCCGGTGTCATTGGTGCAGGTGTCATTGGTGCAGGTGTCATTGGTGCCGGCGTCATTGGTGCCGGTGTCATTGGTGCCGGCGTCTTTGGTGCCGGTGTCATTGGGGCCGGTGTCATTGGTGCAGGTGTCATTGGTGCCGGCGTCATTGGTGCAGGTGTCATTGGTGCCGGCGTCATTGGTGCCGGTGTCATTGGTGCCGGCGTCATTGGTGCCGGCGTCATTGGTGCCGGTGTCATTGGTGCCGGTGTCATTGGTGCCGGCATCATTGGTGCCGGTGTCAGCCAGCGTCATTGGTGCCGGTGTCAGCCCGCGTCATTGGTGCCGGTGTCATTAGTGCCGGCGGCATTGGTGACGGTGTCATTGGTGCCGGTGTCATTGGTGCC
>WURV02187380.1:0-12708 GCA_011762755.2 Epimenia babai | reverse complement strand
AAAAATGGTTTTTAATATATTAAAGTTTATTTTTCTTTGTGTATGCAAATTTATGAAACACTCTCTAAATAGCGTATTTTTATAACGTGGTGTGGACATACTGTTAACCATCCCTCAGCATTATAAGATATTAAATCATACTAATTTTTTGTTATACGAGGACATAATGATATGGCGACGTATATAGGCCTACAACCTGTTGCCGGACTCGCTAACATAGAACGGTTTGCCAGCCACGATCTTCATACGAGCTGTCGGTGTGAATGTGTTCCCGAACGGAGCGAGAAGTTGAGTGAAGTCGCGAGACGTTCGGGCGGTTGCCAGAAAACTTGGATCGCTCTAAAAACCACACGAGCAAGTAACAGTATAGAGTTGAACCAAACACAAAGCTTGATTATAAAGTAGCTATCGTTCTTGGAATCTTATTTAATATCCGTATAATTGTTGTATTAAACTTCACGATATCACCGATTTCAAGTCAAACAGTACGGAGGCACAAGGCTATTATAGATAGACCTTATCTGTATTATGTCCATCTTGTGTATTAGAACCATTTATCAGTGTAATCGTCGTCTTCAGTATTGCACACAGTGTAAGAATATCCTTACAGTAAACGACGTTATTACATTTCCAAAATTAATTACAGTAAAATAATAATTAACTAGGCACTTGGCAATTATATAGTTACTTTTCTTCCACAAAATGGACACGGTACTTGGCATTAAATATACTGCAATGGCGTCCCTTTTCACCTTTTGGCTCTCATCGGTTGACCTAGGCTGTCGCACTTATTCAGGCAAACACTTGTGGGATAGACCATAGCAAATTCACATGGTTCTTATAACAATACATTAGCCAGTTGAGCGAAGGCGTATAGCCCCACTATAACACCAGAACCTCTATACACCGAGTGAAGTGTGACTACTTCGCTCAGTTCAAAGAGCACAAGATCAGTCACTTGAAACTGCGAGGGCGCACTACAACCTAAAAATAGTTATTTGTTCATTTTTCCTCCATAAAACCATAGCTCAGAGTTATTCACTGTTAACGTAAACAGCCGTTAAATTGCATTGTTTCTATTTTTACAAAAACTACCCTGCATCCACATAAATCCATATGTCTTACTTTTTCAACCCTCATAACACCTCATTATCTCACTTCGCAGGCAGTCGCTTAGAACGACTTTATTCAAAACGATTTACACTGCTATCACAATTTTCCATAACGACTCTCGGTTTCTTGGAATGCGCGAAACAACATCTACGTTCAAGTAAAACCATAATTCTCTAATGCAATGCCATACGCAATTTATAATTGTATCACATATCAATAACTCGCAATAATACTTACTCTTCGGCCACACTTGGGCATGTTTTGTAACTATAGTCGTACGTGTAATCATCGAATAACTATGAAATAATGATATCACATTTTACAACATCGATTTCACGCTAACATAGTCCTACTGCCAATGAACGCGAACGCTCCATATAATTGAAAAATTGCCGTTGGTAAGGGAACGCACAATGGGTAAAGCCATATTGCAAACGGATCGATTTGCATGAGAAAGTGAATGCCTTTTAGTTTTGTCGGAATCTAATATTTCTAAGTGTTTACGTTGGCTACTCTCAAGAACGGGTCGGTTTTGTCACGACGACGGCGATATCTTTATTTTTCCAGTATGCTTACGGTTCCTCTATCGCAATCTCCGTATAACCAATCACAAATACCCAATAGTGGCTAAAACGTCATGGTTGAAACCGTCCCTCAAATGCCATAAATGACTTCGATCCGTTTTTTAAAGATGTTAGATTATTGTTAGAAATTAGTGTATTATTAGTGTATATTAAATACTGTTATTAACAATATAAGAGGTGGGATCCGTCACTTGCCGAGGAAACGAATTTTGAGTATTAAATTGTAAAATATCCACCTAGGAATACATTCGGCGACTTGAATGTTTAATTGTTATAAAAAATATCCGTTAGCCGCAATATTTTTTGGAACATGAACACTTCTTACACAAACTTTAATGGAAACAAACGTAATCTTCTATGCTACTTCTGTCACGTCATAAAATAATATTACGTTTAGTATTCGCTGAGCAATATGGATTTGAATGCACTCGATTATAAAACGCATCTTGAAAAAAATCACGAATCAATACGTGCACAAAAAGCACTCCATTTTATTGAGTAAATACTGTTTGAAGATTCCAGGCGCTGTTTGAAAACTGGATAACATAAATATAACTTTTGGCTAAAATTGGAAGCAGGATAAAACGAACCAAAATGCACGGTAAAGAACACGTTTGCACGCTTTGTGGTTATTTCAAGCACAATATATAGCGAATTCAAATATTCCAGGGTTTTTGAATGACATTGTAACATATTTATTCCACCCTTTAATATGAAAAAATTATATTACAAATCGAATTGCATTGTCCGATGTTGGGCGTGAATGCTGCCCGTGAATGTTACGTCTGTAATGCTGCAGTTGCCAACAAGATAATATTTACTTGTATTAATCATACATATGAATTTGTTTCGGTGTGTATTTAGGGTACGTATTAATTTCTGCTGTACTATTTGATGTCTTGATACAGCTTCCTACACATGCCGACACGTGCACACGGGTTTCTAAACAATTTTAAGGGTTCGGTCCAATATTTGATTAACAAAATTTACCTTAGAAATCTATTTATATGTTATTATCTTTTATTGATGTCACGTTTCACTCACCTTTTTATCCATCTTCGTATTGCCATCTAAAATGCCATAAAAGGGCCGAAAGTTTGAATATAATTACCATAAATTACCTTCAAGAATAATAGCTTTAATTCAATTACAACATGTCTTACAAAAAGTTAGTTCGAACAGTAGGTGTGCGATATTATACATCAGATATGCCCAGAGTAACATTATATGTGGATTGCAATAGTGCAATAATAGCCGTGTATATAGTAATCCTACGTAGTTGACTTATGCTGAGGGTCACGTTGTTTCTATGTAAACTCTCTGTTTGGTTGGACCTGCACGTACGGGCACGACTTTGGGGCTTTCAAAGAATACTTATCGATTTGCGCAAATTGATAGAGTGGCATGATTTTACTGTACGACATAGGCATTTATTAATAACGCCTGTTACTTTCGGGGTGGCTCAATAGGAAATGGCGCCTTATTACCGAGACCTATTTGCACTTTTGGTGGTCCTTTTCTCTTCACGACCGCTTTCTTTCCGTCAGATATCTAGTTATTGGGGTTTCAAATGCACTCTTCTCGTGTCATTTTTATACAGGTGATAATTATAATAATATATTGTCATTTGTATAGCATCGCAATCCAATGTTGATGTGCTGAATGACGGCGTAACAAAGTACAGTACGCGAGTGCATTAATGAAGACTAAGAGAGTGTAAATAAACATACACTATAAAGAAATTGAAATTAAGTCGTTACAGACTGTTAAAATGAACGTGATGGGAATGGGGTAGCCCATGTGGTTTTCTGAATAGCTGGAAAGAAATGCACTGCACACAGGCATTTCTATCCTGTTAAAATGAAGGCAGTTTGAATAGTAACGACAGAAATGAGAGTAATTGTTGGGGAAGAAACAAGACAGAAACAGTGTGCGATGACAATTAGTGATAAGCCATAAAAAGAAATGCCTAGTGAACGACTGGAGAGGACGAAGAGCCACTCGGAGGGCCTTCCATAATTCAGATTCTGTAGTAGAAAAAAGGGTTGATGGGTGTAGTGCGTCGAGCTTTTACGTTAAGTAGTTAGATTTTTCTGGATTCTGATAATGGCTCTCAATTTTATATCATGTTGTATGCCAGGTACGCCCAGAATAATTCACATACGTATTCACATGTATTATTAATGATTACACATTATAGAATCATCATTAATAATATTAATATGTTATAAGTATTCTGAATTTCATAGATATAGGCTACTTATCGACAAACGCGATTTCATATATAAGCAGTAATTTGTATGTCAATCAAATCAATAGCGATTTCGTTTTGAGTAAACCTAATTACGTAGTGATTAAAATTCAGTTATGCTGACGTGAATATACAATTGGCGATACGAACTATACGTGATATAGTCTAAAAAATACGTTCATTCCCCATGTACTTAATGAAATTAAATTCCAGCCTTCCACATAAACATATATTTTTTCGTAACTAAACGATGCGGAATATCACTTTGTATAGTCTAATAAGTATAAAAAATTATGCTTTAAATTCATTATTTAACACTTTTGGCTACGCTGACTTTGGCATCTATCCAATAACATCGTCTTCATCGGTACCAACTAAATTTCTAATTTCACATTCAGCATGAATTTTTAGCGGTTTTATTTCCTTTTTCAAACGTCAACGATAGGCACATATTTATAAATCCCATCGTTTGAAAATATTCCAGGTTTTATTTCTTTTTAGTGGCGCCGAGGCCCTGTTTAGCTGAGTTAATTCCACAAGGACGTCTAGTCCCCCTAGACGTCGCTGCTTCGCCGGATGTTGCTACAGTTGGCGATCGTTGGACATTTTGTATTGGTGGAAGGTTGTTGGCATCATTACTCTGACGGTTGCGACCAGATAAAACAGAACTAGAACGTAGGCTGGACGTCGTTTTACCGCCATTATTGTTCTTTGTTGACGTAGCAAGACGCGGTGTTTTGCTCAAAGTAGGACGATTGACGGGTATTCGCGCCTTCGCGTCCACTCTGCGCGTACTATCCTGCGGATTTCGAACATCAAAATCCTTATTATGTTCGCCACTCGCGCCAGGAGTAGCTTCTGTCTGATTATCAAATTCAGAAAGTAACAAGTCTTTATCTGGAGTATTTTGACTCGAAGAATTCTTCGGTTTTCCATCGCCAGGTGCTGGTGAGTTATTTTGCACGGTCACCTGATCCACTAATAATGTTCGTATCATCTTCACATCGTCGTGAATATCTTGGTTTTGTTCGCGCAGATTGCGCATTTCTTCCCATTGGTTTTTCATCACCTCACGCATGCGCTCAACCTCTAGTTTCATGGCGCGAGATGCCTTTTCTAACTGATCTTTAAACTTAAGAGATAGTCCTGCTTTTTCGCTATCCAGTTGACTGATTTTCGATCCCTGTTTTTCGATTACTTCACGAGCGTTCGCCAACTCTTTTTCTAAAGCAACTACCTTTTGCTTTAGCATATTCAGTTCCTCTCTCAATTTGTTCAATTCGTCCTTTTCAAATTTGGCTAAATCATCTTTATTCATATAACCCCGCCTGCCTTTCACATTTTCTGAATGATTATGAAGTCGATTCGTGTAGTCTTCAGCGACTTTTATCAGTTCCTTTAGTTTATCTATTTCCAGACTTTTGTTCTCGATTATGTTGGATTTGTTAGCTGCTTCCATTTTCAAGGCATTAATCTTATCATCTCGCTGCAGTATTCCTTCCTTCAACTCCTCGATTGTCGCTGTTTTCTTGCTGATAATCGCGTCCTTCTCGCCGACGATTTTTGACTTCTCGATCGCGTGGTGTTTCGCCTCAACGTTCACTCGCAGCCTTAGAGCCTCAATCTGTTTTTCCAGCATTCGATTAACTCCCATGATGCTCTCCACGACGCAGAACGGATCCCTGCTATCTTCCCCGTCTTCGTCAAACGAAGCATTTGAACTTTGATCAACTTCTCCACGTTCACCGAGAGATCGACCTTGCACACCCATCTTCAGAGCATCGTCATTCTGGTTACAACAACAGCTATATAGATATTGTGAATTTTTCCCAAAAACAAATACCACAAAGGTGTTATCATAATCATTCTACATACATTGTGGAAACAACCAAGTCTGTATAGCTTTGAGAACGCTTTGAGAATAATGAGGGTCGAGTCTTTTCATTTAACCATGTTATTTATGCAGCAACAAACTTTGGCTTATTAATTTATAACATTCGACCATTAATCAATAACGAATAGAGAGAAACTTACAACATGGATGCGTACAGACTTTGGTGTCGTCATGGTAGCCATGTTGCCATTACCTGCATGAAATATATTCAGGCTATGTACTTGGATATCACATGATGTAGCTTACTAGAGTTTATTTTTACGATACGTATATAGAATATATTATAAATTTGTTATTTAATCAGTGAAAGGTATCCTATAGACCTAAATAAAAAGATCAGACATATCAAAATACACGCACTTTTGTCGAATACCAAGAATAGTCTACTTGGATTTTCGATCGACAACAATAACAATGTGACCCAGAAAAGTGAATAGAGAACGCTTTGAATCACATAAATGTAATTATTTTACATAAAAACAACGTATAATAACTTTAGCTCTAAAATATACTTTTCTAATCTAGAATACACAAATACCTTTCGATTTTTTTTAGAACGCAATTGGATTATATTACAATCAACATGAAGGGCGGGTGAATTTACAATAGACTACACGTCTAAAAATTGTCGTTGTAATCGCATTATGTGTGATTGGAAACGTGTATTTTAAAAGATTTATACCGACGTTTTGTTACTTGACTTATTAGATAGTCCGCCATAATAGCACGTCACTTGGATATATCAACAAACAGCACTACCATACTACGCATGCGCCAATATATCGCTCCGGCCACTCATCTAGGCCTCTTGCCGCGTTCTACTGAAGTCACAAAGGATTAGAAACCCATAGAGCGTGTGATAATAATAGTCAGGGCAATCAAACCTTGAGTGGCGCGTGTGCGTGCAATAAGCGGGTAAGGATATCACTAACGCCTGCGATTAACGCTGTTGTGAAACGGGTCTCATTCAACACGAGACGAATGAACGCGTTTCAGCGCATTGGCAAATGCGGCGTCATGCCAAATTATACAAGTCACAGTAAGTTAAGTAACAGTCGTGGCGATATTCGATAAGAGTCTATATAAATGAGGACGACGATAGTTTTGCTAGACATAATTATCGTATAGGTTACGGCAAACAGGTGACTGTAACGTTCACCGTCAATTCCATGCACTCCGTGCGTCTGCCACGCACACTTCCGAGAAATCGCCATTGCTGAATCTTTTAGGGGCCTTGCTGATTTTTATTTAAAAACATGGCAATCTAAAATATTTAGCATCCGACTTTTTATATCATGGCTTCCTTAACGACGTCTAAGGAGCACACTCTACACTAGAGCAATACTTATAGAAGTAGCCGATATTTATTCATCGATCCGTTTAAACCGACAAAGTGAAAAAAGGATGAAATCTCTTCCACTTGTAACCAACATGCAATGTGTATATCAAATACGATAACAATGATACTAATATGTTGAGCAAGAAAGCATTGACGATTTACTAGAAATCAGTAAATGGCAACTTTATGTATTATAGGTTTATGGTGTAATGCATTATATCGAAAGTATCATCATTGATGATACTTTAGCTCTAAAGTTACACCGCCGAAACGTGAAATAAGAGTGATGTCCACGAGAAAGTGGCAAGGCGTCGACGGCGCCGAGTATCCATGCTTCCGGTAACAATTCAAGTGAATTACTAATTAACAATATATTTTTGAATGAAAAAGGACCCATTAAAACCACCTAACATATCTCGAGTTTGCTGACTCAACCGTCATATAGGTTGTCAAATTTCACGAGGGGGCATTTCCCCAAATCGCATTATCTACGTACATGCTGAATAGCCTTTGTATTACAATTTTAGTATTAGATTCTCGGACGGGGTGTACAGTATCACAGACGACTTTTACTTGGTTGAATGTTTTCCGTCAATATTTAGACAAAAAATAATAATGCCGCCTGCTCCTGGTGCTCCCCGAACTACTTGAATAAGGAATGCTTATAAAAAATAAAGGACCATTTGACTATAATTTATATAATTCACACCAAAAGCAGAAAAAATCTACTTCAAAGTTTTATTGGAAAATATAGGTAATTTAATATGGAATAATACTATTTGTTAGAGTTGAAACTAGCATCCGTTTATAATAGTACGAACAGGCGGTCTCGCGATGTGAGTTTTTGGACACAAAATTTCTCCATACGCATAACTTGTATAAAAATAGCGCTTTCTTCTGCGTAGTAATACATGAAGGTGACGTTATCAGTTGATAAAGTGCAGCAAGACTAGGCATCTGGATATTGCGTATGTAACTGTGTTATAATTGTTTTCATTATTAGTGTACATGATTAATATTAGAGATCAAAAATAACAAACATACAACAAATAAAACTAAAACACTTAGAAAAAATGTACAGTCGAGACTTCTGGGTATGAATAATTAGCCTTTTCAACAAAAATCTGAACCAGGCTAGCATGGCATCGAACTTTCGATCCTGCGGATATGATAAGGGCTTAGAGATCCATTGACAATCAAAAGTCAACCCAAAGACTATTTAACCAATCTATAATAGAAATGAATAGTGAGGAACTATACACTAGCGCTTCTGAAAGAATGACGAGAAAGTAATTAAATAAATTTTACATTATAAGGCAGAGAATTATTTTAGGAAGTATGGTCACAGCATTAAATTACTTTTTAATTTGTGCACGGCTCGATAATGATGTCATGATGTACGCGATGATATGTCTATGATGTCATGATGTACGCGACGGCACGTCTATGATGTCATGATGTACGCGACGACACGTCTATGTAGTCTCGGCTTAAGTTTAGCATGCAACTGTCCGTCGAGTGCTGTTTGTACCGTTTATATTGATGGATCATGGCGAGCCAATAGATCACCAAAATGGCATTTCGAAAATGAAAGTTTGACTAGAACGAGACATGCTATCGTGAACCGTCGTCAAAATCCGATGTGATATAAAACAAAACTATAATTTTGTATATATATATATATATATATATACACATGATTTTTGTGCTATGCCACCTGATGGTCATCATGTTAATAGTAAATTAGACATATTTATCCCGCACTTGCAAGCCGTTTGCTGGTGACGTTTGTGACGACTCACAGGGGATGGAAGGTCTAAAACAGGCGTCAGTAAACCACTCACAGATTTACTCTCCCAGTGCATATCAATTTGCGTTGCCACAAAGAAATTTCACTGGTTCTCATGTATGGCTAAGTCGACCAGAGCAATCGGGATACAGTCCCTTGCCCAAGGATTCAATGGAAAAACACAATGGTATTGCCTGGATTTGAACCCTCCACCTTCTAGTTTGAAGGCCGCTGCTCTACCACTGAGCTATCCTGTTTTCTCTAACAATGGATTTTAAAATGGCCATTGTTACCGTGGTACCCACAGACTGTTGCCAAAACTAGCCCGAAGTAAAGTTGATAAAGTTATATTAGAATCTGAGTGTCTAAAGTTAGGTTATGATGTTCGTTTGAGAATATCTTCGAGTCATGACTGTCAAGATGCCGGTTTCGATCTTTAAGAATATAAAATGGATTGTATACACACGATGTCGTTGTGGGGCAGGGCACGATGTCGTTGTGGGGCAGGGCACGATGTCGTTGTGGGGTCGTTGTGGGGGTAGGGCGGTGTATTTTTGGACCACTGTCGATGTACTATTGATAAGCGCTCACTGGAGAAAATGTTCGGTGTTTTAGACGCAAAATATCGACGTCGATATTTATGATGAATAAATATCAAATCAAACATCGAATGGTTGGGGGTTATTCAAAAAACCAGCAAACCCCAGTGGATCAGTTCCATTAGACTTGTTAAGGAAGTGCTACCATCAAGAAATACGCGTGAATCGGCAAAGAAATCGATGTGAATGAGACTTCCTGTTTATTCCTGTAAAATCTGTACAAATATGAGGAGCCGCGTGGGATCAGTCAGAGAGCAGCTGCCTGGTGGGGTGGTCAGCTCAAGAGCTCAAACACGATGTGATCAACCCCAGCGGGTGGGAGAGAAAATGGGATGTTGAGGAGCATAGAATGGAGAGTGACACGTGTGAGGGGTGGGGAATGGTGGATGTATGGGACAGAGCCGTGAGGAGTGACACCTGAATGATGAGCGGCAGCTGTATGACGGGAGGAAGATTGCGAGATGGTTGGTAAGATAGTCTTTATTGGAGGATTTACCGAGTGGTAATGAGTAGATCACAGTATAATTAATTATCATAATTATGTCTGGTAAGCCAGCGTTCGCTCCATCGGAGGGCACCGTGACTCATCACAGCTGCATCTGAAGGGGGTGGGGTTGAATAAAGCGTAGCACAGTATCATTTATTCATTGTTTGGTAGGGGGAGTGTTGGGTCGATGGGAGCACACGGCGGGTATGTGCCTGTCTCTGCCGTGCCAGAAATGATTGCCCGGCCATGCTGGTTGATAACCGATCCTCGACTGCCTTACGGTGACACTGCATTCCCTACAAGACACGGGGTATCGCGCTACAGCACAGGCACGGGTTACATCCATCAGTGTACAATGTAACTAATGGGCATCTCTAACTGGTAGGTGGTCACACTTATCAGCATCCGTTGCAAAAAATCTCTCATGTCAATTAGTCTCAAACAACAGGCCAAAGAGGCCTCAAGGCGCTAACCTGAATAAAAACAAGGAAGAAAAATAAGTAAGCATTACAAAAAGAAAAGAGATATAAAAAAGAGATATAAGACAGATAAAAGAGAGAAATACAACTAGAGGAAACCAACCCAAAGGACAATATTTGCCGACCTCTGCGTTAACCTGGTCTTGAGAAGAAAATTTTCTTATAAAAAATATCAACATTGGCAGAAGTTACCTCCCGTAGCTGTGATGACAACAAATCTAGAGGAAACTAACCCAAGGACAATATCGGCCAAGTCGCACAGCTCTGCGACTAGTGGTTCTTGAGAAGATTTTTAAGTAAAAATACAAACATCACCAAAAATTACTTCCCCCTGGGTCAGATGATGATAAACTTAACAGATCTAGAAGAAACCAATCCTAGGAGAAATTCTGCCAAATGGCAAAGCTCTACGAGAAATGGTTGTTAAAAATAGGATTTTATTAAGAAAATGTTGACATCGGAGGGACGGACGATGGACGCAGTCCGATCAGAAAAGCTCGCCGTGCATAAGCTTAAGTGAGCTAAAAATATGAAAAATGTGCAAAGGTAAGACTTTTTGAGACTAATGGAATGTATTCATGAATGAGCTCTCGCGTCAGACTTTTGGAATGACATTGAAGCTGTTGAGCTATTCAAATATTCATCCAATTGAGAATATTTTTACATTCGACAACTTGAGATATATATATATATATATATTCAGTGAAGGGTTACCCCTTTTTCCTCTGTACTGAAAGTTGCTTCCAATTCCATATTCTGAAGAAATATACATTTGATATAAGGCATACAAGAGAGGTAATTTATCCCACTGAGGGATGCCCCTTTCATTTTGCAAGTCTGCGTGAACATTTATATAAAACACCTATATAAGGCACCTGTTGTGAGAATGTAAGTACGATGTGTAACATCATCACAGAAGATGTGAAAAATTAAAAACAAACACATTTACATGCCACCGAATCCATTAAGATTGTTAATCTGACTCATAAAGAACAAAAATATAACAAGTACAGGTTGTCCTCGGTTTACGACGGTCGCGACCTACGACGTTTCGTGGTTACGACGCACACCATAAGAAATATAAAATAACATTAAAATATAAAGTAACATTGAAACGCGTTTCCGTCTTATACAGTTTAGCGTCGTAAGAAAAGTAACCAATTGCAAACTACAGTTTGTAGCGCAGCGGGTGAATACGTTGTGCGGTGGTGCTAAGTAAGGAAGATGGCGTCACTTAGTTTAAGTTTCAGTGTAACGCAATTTTGGTTGTGTTGGCCATTCTTTCTCTCACATCTTTTATCGTTTTTGTGAACTTTTTGCCCTTTGTTATGGCTCCAAAACGTAATACTGTACAATACGTTACAGTACAGGGCGTTTAGAGTACTTTATTTATGGTGTTCCGACCTACACTAAATTCGACTTACACCAAAATGTAAGAACGGATGTACGACGTAAGTCGAGGACCCCCTGTACATATAACTACATCTATTTCTCTGTGATATAATATAAAACTTGTATCTAAACACCAGTATCGTAACATACCATGTTATACCAGGCAGACACCATTAACTTTTTCTCTTTTTCTTTATGACTTTTCAAGCGCTCAAATTCTTTCTGTAAGTGAAACATGCCCTATTAATTGGATAATTAAAAACCGCATTGGAATCGTGAAAAATATCAAGTGAAAAATAAAAATTAAGCTGGTTTCTGTGCAACTTCATAAATGGCATTAATATCAGTTCTACTAATTTTTATAGCATGTTAACTCTTACACATTGTTGAAATATAACAACAACCAACAATACCCCAATATTCTGAAACCAAGTGTATTTTATATACAGTGTAGCTATACAGTATATTTTTATATACGATGTTTCATCTATAGAGTATATTTTTATATACAGTGTATCTATAGAGTATATTGCAAAAATATATCAGCATCACGACCTCCAACTTAACGATACACTATAGAGAGCACAATGACCTCCAACTCAACGATACACTGTAGAGAGCATAATGACCTCCAACTCAACGATACACTGTAGAGAGCACAGTGACCTCCAACTCAACGATACACTGTAGAGAGCACAATGACTTCCAACTCAACGATACACTATAGAGAGCACAATGACCTCCAACTCAACGATACACTATAGAGAGCACAATGACCTCC
>WURV02187369.1:0-12709 GCA_011762755.2 Epimenia babai | reverse complement strand
GGGATACATAACAGTTTGAGCATATGCGTTGATAAAAAACAGAGTCCAACATTTATAGACCGCAAGTATCAACCGAGGCTCTTAAACGTGGTTTACAATGAGTGTTTTAAGGCAGTTCTATTCCGCGCAGATGCGGTACCTTCGTCACTCACGTCCGTCAAAGATGACATCAAGCGTCTACCCAGTTCAGAGATGGATTTACTCCAGCAATCGGGCATAAATAACTTGCATACGATTATCGTAACTCTTTCGCTCACTACCACTCGACTAACGACTTCTCAATTGAGAAAATATAAACGCTTTTATCTTAAATCGCCAATGCTATCATTTTCCCTCCCCACACTTTTGTACCAAACTACTCCTACCTCACGACGTACCTACACGTACGGTCCGCCCTCTGTTATTCGACAATATCTGTTAACTGGCCCCACAAAATATACAAATTCCCTTAATTTTCGTGATGAAGGTGTACCACGGTTTTCGAAAACATAGAATCCCGAGAATTCAATTGTGGTTCCTATGACTTTTTGAACGAAAAAAATACACGATGACGATAGGAATGATGATTGCGTCGGAAATCATTATGGCCATGACGACTGCGTTTAAGATCGTAGCAGAGATAACGATGACGGCATGTATTTTATTGCTGACGATCAGATTTAATGTCATCGAGATGCGAGTTGTCTCATTAGCTATATTTCAATACGAAAAGTAAAGGTAACACTTGATTTACTTACTCTACTAACTAAGGTTTCAGGGGGCAGCTGGCGTAGTGGTTAGAACCGTTGACTTTGAATCAAGGGGTCCCTGGTGCAAATCCCGGTCTGACCAGTATACTAACTATGGCGTCTTTCGGGCTGAAAATGTCTTAAACCCCATTGCCCATGGGGGTCTGGGTAGCCCTTGCAGTGTGGTTCTGTTAGGGCTTTTTCCCTCGGACGTTTTCTGTGCCTCAGATGCTCTATATGTGATCTCTATGTCGCTTACCTCTCCTCTATGTCATCATCCCATTGTAAATAACCATTGACCTTCCATAGACTTAGCCGAGTGTGCGACATATGTAGCTCGTATCTAAACATCTGGAACCGGTGGCGTGAATGGAAAAAGGTCAATTGTCTGACCAGACTCGGTGGGTTTTTCATATTAGGTGTTTTCCCCCACCCCTTATAAGTGAGGCTAATCAAATTGTCGTGTTAACCACATTGGCTACCTGTGTAAAGGGTCATAAATGAAATTGGCCTACACAACGATTACTTCGGTATTCAGCCTATAAATGAATGAATAAATAAATAAAATCTAAGGTTATGTTCTGCACAAGCTTTCGTATACAAGTATACCACATCACGTTAGCTTAGTCAGTTTGGTGTAACCCGTGAATGATCGAATTGCATGTCAGATATAAGCGACTGGCAGAAGTCTCAACATTGAACCCTGCGTCATCGATATATTTGTAGTCTCCCTTGAAGATCGCGCATTCCGGTTTCGTATTTTCAGAGTTTTCCATATCGTAAAACAACTGAGATAGGAATTAATTACGGAACAACGCGATATACGGTATATTAGCGTAGCTTGATTAGAAAAGCACCAGACATAACATTAACGGGTCGTTAATTCTGCCGTCTCCATCTTTATGTTATTCTTCTTTCACATTAGCGACCTCTTAAGAAACTATAGTTCGATATTTGAAGGTAACAGATGTTCCCGGCATATTTTTTATGCATTTCCGATATAGAGAGAAGAGGAAAACACGTATTTACCCTCGATGGCATCGAGAACGTTGAGCTATACCATGATTTACTACCGTTGAACGAGAGAGAAAAAACGAGAAGTATGCATCATTTAAATTCGCTGTTAGTAATTAGCAAAATGCAAATTATCCTAAGTGACCGCCATGGTCATTTTTTTGTGTTTAGAAATAATTTATTCGTGGAATAGCATCCAAATTTCAGGATGCGATTATATATTGAATCATTAATATTAATTTGACATACGGATGGCGTGTGTCTCCATTATTTTACAGAAGAGTTGCAATCGTTGCCTCTGGCTTTAGGGTGTGCGCGTAACGGTCGGGACTCGAATCGCGAGTGGGATAACAACAGGTGACGGGAAAGCTACGTTTAAATATGGCCGTCATAGAGTCGATGCGCGACGATGTAACACAAAAGCTCGTTATCGCGCCCCCGCGATATGGGAAATTGGCGTGTCATTAGAATACAATGGCTATTTGTAACGTTTCACCAATTGGATGCTCGCGATAATGTCATTAACCGCTTCGACAAGAGCGTTCGATTCCAAAGAGTGACATCTAGTTAGTTATTAGTGGCGGAGTCTGTTAGTACGACGTTTTTTTTTACTAAAATGTCTACCGGGAAAGATTACCCTTTCTTTTCTCCAGCTAATGACGATATACCCGGATCTACCGTCACGCAATTGGTTGAAATTTCATTCATATTTTAAAAATGTGAAATTGTAAATTTTTACAAGAGAGCTAGCGGCCACGTAATTAGAACCACTTTCTTTCCGGCGAGAGATCTCTGGTTCTAATGCAGCACCAGCGGTAATCGTTTCCGGCCTTTTCGCTCCGTACATATATGATATGGAGATATTGTAATATTTTATGGGTGTGTGATAACCAACAATTATTTCAAGTACGGTTATATTACGGGTATTTATTGAAAAGCGTACACACAAGCATACAACACTTTTTGTAGGCGAGATAAAGAATTAAAAATGCATGCCCTGTATATATGAAAAGCCGAGATATATATATCTCAAGTATTCACTCGCCATGATTACCTTAAAAAGACTATCACTGAAAGACACTATTAACAATTGTACTTTTATTCTTTAATAAAATAACGATACGTGGGTATGAATTTGCCAATGTTAAATACTCGGTAAATAATGTTTCAATCAACATTGACTAATCGATAATATTTCGCGACATTCGCTTCCCCGTCGATTTGGCTAAATTATAATGGCGGTACATTCATTCGTTCATCCATTGTTGGGGAATTATCGACGATCAGCGAAAGTTCATCTATTATACAGATAACGGAGTGCGCCGTATATAGAGATAAATTTTCTACATTGCACGTCATCGTAATGTTAAATGGTCTATAACACGAGAATGTTCGATGAATCACGTCACGTTTTAAGATGTCCCGCCATTGAGAGTGTTCTGATATTGAAATCGAGCGCGTTCTGTTTATTAACATCGACCATATTTACCGGGGAAATAATCGTCTACACACCTTTGATGGACCCGAACCCACGATCTCCAGATAATCGTTCGGGTCCTCTACCAATGAGCTACACGGGCATGCTTTGTCGCACGCATTACGGTATTTCATATCGTATTTGAGAGCAAACTGTTTTTTTTCAGTCCGAATATCATGCCCGCTATGTATACAGATATTGGTAAGAAGCATGGTGGATTATATATTGATTGGCTGATTTTTGTTTTGTATAATAACGCCATGGTAACGGGGCATAGCCAATCTAATTGTCGGAAGAACCGGAGAGAAATACCTTCTTCTGAGGGGCTTCCTGTGGAATGCACCATCTGAATTTTTATCGTGGGTGTCCATAATTAGTCAGTAAATTAATGCCGTTGCAAAGAATTTATATTAGATAGGAAAACATTATGTTTTCTGGGGATTATTGTTTCACGCTGATGGATCTAGACGGATTTTGCTTTTAAATTCATATTAGATCATACAGAATTAGATAAAACAAGACGCGTCCGTTCTTGGTCGAGCGAGCGAATTCGACGCGTATACCTACGTAATCGTAAAGCTCGAGAAATAGAACGTCTTTGTAGATATTTAAACGGCGTATTGTGCATCTATTTGTCGGTATATTAACGCCAGATTACGTCACTGAACAATTAGATTAATGAAAAATCTCTAGGTGATCGCCAGGTTGCAAAACAGTTTAAAATCTAATTAGAATACGAGAATAAAAATGTCTACATCGAGGGGCGTACGAGCGAAATAAAGGGAGTGTAATTGCCGGCACGCGCTAGGCGATAATTATATAAGTTTGTCGTACATTGTGCCGTGGATTTACTGTGGAATGGATAATTTCATCGGTAATTTATTACCGCGGTTGTGGGCAAATGGGAATTGAGTTCGTCGTCGGCTACGGAAAAGAGCGAGAATTGAAGGAGTGCTGAGAAAATACGGCCATGCGACGCGCGTCCACAGCGTGTACTGCAATCTACATCTGGTGCATGCCCATTATAGCCCGTGTCTCCATAGCCCAAGCAAAATTGTTCCCACTATAGCCCGAGAAATTGTCTTGGGCTATAATGGCAAATTGACATCCAATATTTCCCACTATAGCCCACGATGGCCTAACAAAGGACAAGCATCACATCGTAAACTAACCCAACAATTTTAATTAGGTATGTGATTCTAGTGCGCCTGACTATATGATGATCAGTGACTTCGTAACTTAAACTCGCTAATAGGAAGTGCTGTAGTGTAATAATAATTGTACATTTAGGCTGTGTATTATCGTATAAATACTGTATAAATAATCTGTGTTTCCTTAAATATATGTTATGAAGGCTGTGTATTATCGTATAAATAGTGTATAAATATTCTGTTTCTTTAAATATATGTTATAAAATCTGTGTATTATCGTATAAATACTGTATAAATAATCGGTGTTTCCTTAAATATACGTTATAAAATCTTGTCTATCTGAATTTGTTTACATAGTTAGCGCACGCGGCAGCCGCACAAGCATCACTTACTTAAAAATTGTTGGTTTAGTTTACGATGTGATGCTTGATTGTTAGGGCATCGTGGGCTATATTGGGAAATATCGGATGTAAATTTCCCATTAAGACTCCCCAGATCTACGCATAAGAGACAGTGAACGCCCCAGAATTGTTTTTTCGATAGGATAGACGTTCCCCGATGAAACCGACGCAAAAAATGAAGAATAACACTAACGAGTTTGAAGGTAATTAGGATAGCCAATGTGGTTCTATAAATGGCTCGAGAGAAATGCACAAGAAAAACCTATACCCCTGATGGGTATAGGTTTTTTCCCGTGCATTTCTCTCCAACTAACAAGTTTGCAACTTATAAACTCTGTATTTAGGCCATAGTTGCTTCGTCTAAACGCCGTCGTTCAATGCCACTTTTTTCTGATCTCTCACAAAATAGTACGTACCTACAGTATTTCGTTTATAGTAAACGCTGGGACGCGCCAAACTCGAAACTGCCCGTATCGATCGTATCCTAATTCTCTCACAAGCTGTTGCCGAATATGCGACCACGCAGGGGTCGGTGACTGTCCCGGTATCCGCTCGTAACCTTTATATATAACAAAGGATGATACATCGATCAACGAAAATAAAGAAACATCGACAGGAGAAAAATCGATGGAAATACACCGGAAACGTAAAGTCTTTAAAACTTTAAATTTACATACAAATTAATTCTGTTACGTAGTTAGCGCTGGAGGCAGCTGGGGTAGTGGTTTCAGCGTTTGACTTTGAATCCAGGTGTCTCTGGTTGGAATCCCGCTCTAACCAGTATACTAACTGTGGCGTTTTTCTGGCTGAAAACGCCTTAAACCTCATTGCCCATGGAGGTCTGGGTAGCCTTTGCAGTGTGGTTCTGTTGGGACTTTTTCCCTCTGACGGTTGCTGCGCTTCAGATGCTCTATATGTGCTCTCTATGTCGCTTACCTCCCGCTATGTCGTCATCTCATTGTAAATAAACACGGACCTATCATAGACTTATCGGAGTGTGCGACATATGTAGTTCATATGTAGACATTTGGAACCAGTGGCGTGAATGGAAAAAGGTCAATTGTCCGCCCAGACTCGGTGGGTTTTTCACACTAGATATTTTCCCCCATCCCATATAAGTGAGGCTAATCAGATTGTCGTGTTAACCACATTAATAGGCTAGCTTTGTTAGCTATGTATAAGGGGCCAGGATGGCCTATCACAACGATTACTTCGGTAATCAGCCTATAAATACATACATGTAATAAATCAAATTCATACTTATATTATTTATTCGTACGAACACATGTGACATAGTATCCTCTGTAAAAACTAGGCGATGGGCCTGCTAAACTCTGTAACATTCATGCCTTTCTCAGTGGAGAGTGAACCGGTATTCGACGTGCAAGACGCGCAAGTGACATTTAAATTATTGCTGTTGACTTATTTATTTACAGGCGTATACGTCACGTAACGTTTCTTAAATAGCTGTTACATTTCAAATTTTAATGAAATGTAATTCATTTCATATTTCTTTGCTTTCTACTATGAAAGTAGGACTACG
This sequence comes from Epimenia babai, assembly GCA_011762755.2. Classification (NCBI taxonomy): domain Eukaryota; kingdom Metazoa; phylum Mollusca; class Solenogastres; order Cavibelonia; family Epimeniidae; genus Epimenia; species Epimenia babai. The sequence goes on along the minus strand of WURV02187369.1, from coordinate 6,395 downwards.
TTTATTTAATTACGACGGAATTATGTTTACATTGTCGGTATAAATATATTACGTAAATAATTGCACATAAATATCAAATCGCTCTCTCGGGCATATTGGATTCCAGGCGGTGCCCCTCGATAAAAGAAAAGCCGAGAAATTTCCATTAAGTCGGAACAAAGAAACGCGGCTACAACCTGTTGATTTACGGTGACATTTCCAGAGAACCTGATTGGGTCTGCCACGGATTTTTACCGCTGCAGCTAACTGTGTTTAAGATATTGAACGAAGCGATATATACCGAGTGATTTCTGGTCTGGGCAGAGTTAACGAATTCTATGGGCGTGAAAGACGAGCGAACAAGCGTTGAACGACGAGCGAACAAGCATTTCAATATATTCAGTAAATTTCGAATTAACAGTTGGAATAAAAGAAATGCGGTTGGGGCAATGCGGTTGGGTTGTTATCACAACCTCACCCGCCGAAGGTGTACGTTGGTCTCCTGGCTATGGAGGCCCCACAGTTCTTTGTATTTTTTGCTATATTCGGATTTAATGTTATTTCAGTTTCGCAGACAAGATCAGGGACAAATCGAGAATTCTGACGTAATGCAAGCCGCACAATAACGTATTCATTTTTTGTGAAGTCATGTACTGTCCACTAAATTTATTCATACATTACTCAAATCGAATAAGACGATGTCGGACCTCGAGAGTGCAGTGGTGTACTGCTGCTACGTGCCTTTTCTTGATGGGTACCACTCACGCGTCGCTTTACGCCGATGAGTTGAGGTTGCGGAATCAACTCTTTACTAATTATTCGGAATCCATTAGGCCCGTTCTCGATCGAAAGATTATCACAAACGTCGGAGTGAGGTTCGAGCTTATCAACATGGAAGACTTGGTATGTAAGATGTGAATAGGTTCACTTCCGACATGCTTTTCTACTACTATCGGGTCCCCACAAGTATCTCGAAATGTAATTATTTTTAACGTGGGTGACTGTTTTTCCGCATAGAGGTGTGGGTTGCCGTGTTAGCCATGTCGTAAATACAAAAAAACAAAGGTAAGACCTTGTTGACTAACTTTTTCAGGATTAACACAAGCTTTCGTATATCAAGTATACTTCATCAGGTGCAATCTGTGTTATACCAAACATACGTTAATGATCCAATTGTATCCGACATTGACGTCCCCAGCGTTGTTTTATTCCGCGCAAGCTTCATAATGTTTTGCACAGACTTAGAATACAGGCAGATAACACGATGGCACAAGTGGTGCAATGATAGAAGCGGGGAATTTAACGATATAATCCAATATTATATACATATACTGATATAGTTAAGAAAACACCCCACTGATAACTTCGGAGTGTCGTCAAACGGCAAACTTTCGCTCACTTCGCCAGTGATATTGCAAACGTTCACAGGCAGTCTTCATACGCGGAGCAGACTGCTAAATCTATTATTTGATAATAATAATAATAATCTGCCATCAAATGACGCGATGAATCCGAAGTCTAGTGTTAATCTAGAAAATTCCGCTTGAGTTCACTATAACATAGACAGACAATACAACGGGAGCGACAGCGTTACGTACAACGGCGTTACGAACAACGGCGTTACGTACAACGGCGTTACGAACAACGGCGTTACGTACAACGGCGTTACGAACAACGGCGTTACGAACAACGGCGTTACGTACAACGGCGTTACGTACAACGGCGTTACGAACAACGGCGTTACGTACAACGGCGTTAGCGTCACGCTACACCATCGTCTACATTCACTGCGTAGAAAGTTATATTTCCCAGTATACAAAATTTTCGACAATGTATTACTAATTATAGCTAAGTAAATTTAGGGAACTGTTATTAAAGATACGGGGAAGAAATAAAAATATATCGGATTAACCCACGATTCTTCAGGCGATGGACTACACATGAGAACCGGTGGCCATCGTTTTGACTGAATAAATTAATAAACAGCCAACGACCGGGGCCTAAAAATAAATAGTCATATATAAAATAAGTAATTTTTATATCGCTCTAAGAGCGGTTCACAGTTAAGATGGAGATAAAGTACGATGTAGGGAGTAAGCAAAAACAAACAAAAAGAAGAGTAAACAACATTTTTAGGCTAACACGACTAAGTGAGAAGGTGCGATTTGGGTAGTATGTGCCTAAGCTCAAGGGGAAGATTGTTCCATAGGATAGGACCCGCTTAACGAAAACAACCCCAGCGTGTTGTTCGCCGCATTAAAGCCGGTATAACGCGTTGTGTATTCCGTCAGTATTTTTTTAACGTCCCCGGTTCTCTGGTGTCAGCCGATAAGGGATTTACGACTACAGGGGAGTGCGACTCTATCTTATTTACTTGACGGACGCGCGTCGCCGCAAAGCCGTCGCCTGCTAATGGTTTTAGAGTCGTAACTCTCGCCTATCGGCGACTTTGGCACCTCCGCTGTTCGTGTGGGCAACATTAGGACTGACATTTTCGCTCGTGGCGACATAGTCGATATGGCATTAACGCTGAAACGTTGTGACAAAATTCGGTTGGAGATCTACTGTCGTTCTTAAATTTGGTTGAGTAAATGTTGGGTGGGGGCTTTAAACTGCCACTTCCCATAATACTCAACTTGTATCTCCCACGTATTTATGACAACGCGTTGACGTTATCTCTCTATTCCGTCTATAACTCAAAAATTCTGAGGTACTGTCCGAAGGTAGGGGAAATTGATCGACATGGAATTCTACAGTATGAGACCTGTCTACCCTAAATTTGTTCGCTCTGGTTCTACCGAAGACATAATCGACCCACCCTTCCTCGCGATAAAAAATAGAGCTCTGGAAAGCATTTCTTAAAAAAGAGTGATCGTTCTTGTATCCTGAAAACTCTCCCAAAAAGCCATAGCGTTCATCATCTTCTTATGTCGTTATTACCGCTTACAACGAGGTCTGCCTCTCGAGTTTTTCTCTGCCGAGGGCTATCCGCGTTGCTCTCGTCGGTTCGATCAACTGTTATGATGTATCTTTATGGTTATTTTGGTCAACCTTAATTGAGTTTTAGCCCTCCTTGACCACCGTAAATACATATATGTGCCTGACCACTCGATACACCGCGTGTGCTAACATGAGCGTGCGTTTCACTCCATAAACTACACTAGAATTCGTCCGTGTCATCACTCTTCTTCCTGTTCGAACGTGTTCCTTAAGACTTTTATTGGGAGACGAACACTGCCGTAAACCATGACGTGCTACCCATGAATCTATGACGTTGCCGTTTATCGTGTAGTCTTGTCAACCCGATCTCAGTAAAATTAAATTCAAGCTGACACTATCTAATGGCGGTGTCGATAATTAAGTGGCTTTGTCTAGCTGTTGGCTTTTTCTTCGCGGATAAAACCTACCAATCATATTACGCCGATCAAATGAGATTACGCGATCGTCTTTTCACGAATTATTCGGAATCCGTCCGACCCGCTTACGACCAGACCCGAATTACGAACGCTAAACTGACATTCGAGCTGATTAATATCGAAGAATTGGTAAGTAGGTATCTGTTGCACATTCCCCATCGTCAAATGTTCATACAACTAAAAAACGATGATTAGTTTTACGTCAATCGGTACACAACCGAGCAAGATCTGCAAAATTTATATGCTGTTTTTCACCTCGAGTTAAAACGCCAATGAAAAATATTCTCTACATAATTATTATGTTCAGGTCGGAATACACTATCGTTCTTTCCTTCGGTATTGTGCTTGGTGTCATACAGATGCCATATGTGTGTGTATAATACTGATTTAGAAAATATATAAACTACAAAATAGAAAACTGTTTCTTGCCTATGTGGCGGAACTATGCAATATTTTATCGTGTTCACTGTAAATTTCACTGTAAATGTACATAAAGTATCGAAAATTGATCTATATTACCTGTATACAGTTAGGTGTTAATTTCATCTACCTTACGTAATTACTTTTAGTCTTATATCATTAGGCTATTGTTTCATGTAAAGTGTATTTGACAGCTCAGCTAATAAGTACACTTTAATCAAATAAATTTTATTCCTTTCATCCTGTATTTTTAAATTTGAACAGTACGACACCTAATGTCGTTGCTTCCTCCGTCTATGTGATATAATCTGTTGATATCAAATGCTTTAGGAAAGATTACTAGTAGTGTCCGCGGTTGGTGAAGAAGTAGTTAGATCGCGAGAATTGGAATTCCAAAGAAATGAAATGAAATGAAATTTTATTGATTTATAGTGCCCTTTAACAAATGGCTATCAAAGACACCTCACAAATTTGTGGTTGCTATGATTAATTAGAAACACAATGAAAACGGTTGCAGATAGTAATGAATAACCAAATTATCGAAGTTGGACATAGAATAGACCCCTGAGGATGACCGCAACATTAAATGACATGCGTTACAATTAATATTATTACTACTAAAACATAAGAATTGGTTAAAATTATTTTTATATCCACTTCCGGCGAATTGATCGTGAGCTTTATGTGGTATTAGATATATGATATAAGTGCAGTTTACATCGACCCAATTATTAGAGTAAATATGGAAATATTCGTGTGTTTTTGTTGAATTTCTTCTTCCTTTTCAGTTTACGTATTCCGATTGTCGCGCCGAATTCAGTGTCTTGTTAAAATGTTTCTGCGTAGCCTACGATGTCATACAATATCACGCTTCACGAATAAAGTTCTTACAGTATTACAGCTCTCTCATTAAAGGCGCAAGTGTTTATTATATCAAATGCTTTCATCTTACGATATCATTGTGATGTGTCGTTATTATTCTCACTGGCATTTGTAGGGTCAGAGGGTAGAGGGCATTAACGAAAGCACGGTACAGCCTATAGTAATTACAAATAGCTATTTCATCGCCGATTATAGAGGGTAGAGGGCATTAACGAAAGCACGGTACAGCCTATAATAACATAATTATGGCAATTGCATCGCCAACTATGACCGCCACTTACGGAAAAGTTTATATTCGGATAAATGACCACTAACAAGCAAGAAAAAATATATTCCGCATTTGCGGGTCCCGGATAAATAAATGACTGTCGAAAATACTGAGCGCAGACTGTATAATGAACGATTGCGTGACGTGTCCGATAACTCTTTGGATGAATTAGTGCCCTTGAGTTTGAGCTCTCTTGTTGCAGACGATAAAGAAGCAAACACTCACCGTCACGCTGATAACGTTATTGGTGAGTTGAGAATTTTGTGTCAAGTCTTTTTTGGATGCGTTGAACTATTCAACCCCTGTATAGTCCACCATGCTTTGTACAAATATCTAATATACAGAGCCTCCCAAAAAATACAATTTTTGACCTGCTACAAACCCAAAATGTAACGAATATACATGATATAGGTATTATTAGAAAAGCCTGCTTTTTCTCTTTTAAATAAGTTATAAAAAAATTAAAATCAAAATTTGTCAGAGGTATAGATATTTTCCCGAGACAGGTCAAAATGCCATCTGGACCAAGTTTTATGTTTCTTCGAGATGAATTGAAACTAAAATTATGTAAGCCCTTTTTATGCCACTAACATTGTGTTAAGAGAGTGTGACGGCTTAAGGCCCCACTACTTCGAGGTGGCCTCCCTCTCCACGCACAAGTGGGCTCTCCTCGCTATATCACTTACGGCCCTGCGAACGACACCAGGAGTCTGCCCCTAGCTGTCGACCTCGGCAGTTATTCGGTCTCTCAGTGTTTGCAAGTTCACCTGTGGAGTCGTGTAGACCATGGACTTCAGGTCCAGAGGTAAAAGTCACAAGGGGTAAGGTCCAGGAGCGCAGTGGCCACTCCACGTCATGGTTCAGAACGATCACGCGATCACCAAAGACTCGGTGTAGACGATCTCGAACAGCTCTGAGACGATGGGCGGGTGCCCCATTCTGCGGCCACCACAGACGCCTAAACACTCTCCTCTGCTGAACTTCAAAGTTTGCCTCCAGAACAGGAAAGATGTCGTTGTTAAGTGGGTCACGGTATAAAATCTAATACTTGGTTCCGATGGCATTTGACCTGTCTCGGGAAAATATCCAGGACATTCAGTTCTTCCCACTATTTTTTCTTGTATATATTGATGATGTCACTAATATTGACTCCTTTTATTGATATGTTGATGACTGTATTCGAGAAAAAAATGGCACTACTATAAATCAAGTTTTAGATTTAACCAACAACGCTCTTACCGCAATTTGCACCCGGTACCAAACTAACTTACTAAAACTCAATTATGAAAAAACCAACACTATCATTCTATGTAATAAATACCCATACAACCCTCTCTCTTTCTCCCCCTCTCTCTCCCTCGCTCTCTCTCTCTCTCTCTCCTCCCCCCCCCCCCCCCCCCCCCCCCCCCCCCCCCCCCCCCCCCCCCCCC
>WURV02187358.1:0-12710 GCA_011762755.2 Epimenia babai | reverse complement strand
AGTGTCGTAGGCATCATCTTGTCACAATGACTAAGCGATAATATGACACTTAAAATAAAACTTCATTATTATTATATTATTTTAGTGACCTGTTCTAATTGCAGTTTATCTGTTCATCTATCTGTTTGAACTTATCATTTTTAACAACATCGTTGCGAAAATGTTTATTGTAAGAAGACCCGCCCAGTTACAGATGCACATGCATCACATCGTCTAGCAATGTCAAACAATCTGCTTTTTTGTAAAAAACAAGATTCTGACTTAATGACAAAAGCTTTTGATGTGTCCAATTTGGTGTGGCTGTATGGGGGTTGGCTCTATTGAGGCTTAGTCAATTTCACCATAGAACCATTTTTGTTACTTTTGTTCGTAGTTGTTAGGTACGAATTTTGTCTTGTCCCTCATTCGTTATCACTATCATGATCGATATTTGATGAAGACGTAGCAGCATGTCAGCGCCTGAATTGTGGGAAACTCTCCAGCAGGATCAGTCAGCTCTAGGTAGGTCGTTCTCAAAGACATGTAGCTGTTGTCAAAGTGTGGCATACAGAGCATGGATCACTACAGAGAGGCGAATAATGCACACCTGCGACGTGGTAGTGGTCAGGAGCACAGGACCAACATGCCCTCCTGGAACTTTACTGCTAATGCAACAACGCTCGAGAGAAACCTCCGCTATGCTACTGGATTCACTTATTCAACCCAGACAGGGAGGTACAGACTCCATACAGCTGGCATGAGGGCTAGCAGACCTGCCTTGACCGCCGCTTATCGTCTAATCTCTGCAGAGATCGCCATATTGGACTCAAGGCTAGTGAATGAATGTTTTTATTCCCAGATGAGTCGAGGTATTGCCTAGACTCTCTAAACAGACATGTTCAGTGTTCACCTCTGGCAAAGTCTAAACTCGAGGTTTGCAAATGCGGATGTGGTTGAATTGGTATGGTAGTGGTGGTTCCGATAATTTCATCCCGATGGATGATAATGCCCACCACATATGTCCCTAATGACACTGATGTGTACCAAATCAAAAGAATGATTGTCTTGCACATTCTCCAGATTTTAACCCGACAGAACTTGTTTGGGGTACAGTACAGCGAGCACAATATCAGCACAACCCAACCAACCAAATACCCTAAATGAGCTCGGTGATGCTCTTGTTAAGGAATGGCAGAATGTTTCCCCCCATTCATCTTCTCAAAACGAGTTCAGAGTTCAAGGGCATTGAAATGCTGTGGTTAATACCCGGGGAGTTCATACTACCTACTATAATGTAGAAAACTTCTGTTCATATTGTTTTATCATCATTTTTAATTTTCCTTTTTTTTGGATTTTTTTAATGTATCATGCGAAATAACTTACACCAGCTTTAATTTTCCAAAAACTGAAAATGTTTTTGTTCCATTTCTTGTCTGATACGAAGTTATTGTCTGCTTATGTAATTAAGTTTTACTAATATTTTATAAGAAAATTCTAATATATGACATAATCCCTATTAAATTTGACTAGTATAGGTAAATACTCCCTATTATCTGTCAAGCTTGATGGCTATTTATGAAATGATCCATTTTGCGAAAAATATTAATTTACATCGATCTCATCTTGAAATATCGATGCGAGTGATTTCTTATCTCAACATCCCCGACCAATTCTGGCGATATACTAGGCCCCCTAACACTATACTATAGGGTATTGTAATATACAGTGTTGTCAATCGAAATAGCTTGATATATCGGCAAAAACATTAAATTATTTATATGCAAAACAATTTCCAAAGGTTGTTAAAAACCTCCAATCTTATTCACAAATTTTGTAGCTTAGCTCTGTAATGATGGCAACCCTCTCACCTGCTCATCCCGAATCCATCATGGAGGAAGGAAATGAGGTTACTCACCATGATCACATCTCAACCAAGTCTGATGTTACCGCTCATGAAGAGGTGATATCTCTGCACCCCACCCTCCTCTATCTCTCTGTCTCTCCTCTCATTACCTCTTGCTTTCTCTCTCTCTCCCCAGTGATTTCTTATGGCGGCTCTCTGCATGAAGATAATGGTTAATTCATTAACTAAAGAACTAAAGACTATCCTTAATTTTTACGCCAGCCCAACGATCTCTCTGTCCAAAGCGGTGACATCGTCGTTGCCATGACCGATGTGGAGGATGAATGCGATGGTGACAGATATGCCCAAGAGGTGAAATAGTTTAAGGACATGTCTCATGCAATGTTCCCACGCCCCTGTCACTCACTGTCTGTTTTCAATAATTTCATCATTTGGGTGAAATATACTTTCTCTATAGTCGCCTTATTTTTTTTATCTAAATAGCATTTATAACTTTATCTTGACTTTCTCCCATTTGCTTAACTCCAAACCGTAACATTTATGAAGTTGCATTTTGTGTTTTGAATTGATCATTTGTGACAATTTCATTTTCTCTGTAAGCCTTCTAGGAATAATTCTGTGAAGACTGCCAGAAACTTTCAACTATCAAATTGTCAAATATTTTTTTCACTTACCTAGTAATTAACATTTGATACAGAAAAGAATGAATATATATGCTGAAACTATTCGACATAGAGTAGAATGTAATATTACATGCAGAGACTGTCCTTTTATGTTCTCTCTTCAGTATCTCCCCACACAGGCAACGGCGATATTGTCGCTCATGGACTTCCCCTGATTTCCCTTTTCTAGCCTTGATTTCTCTTCTCTAGCCTTGATTTCTCTTCTCTAGCCTTGATTTCTCTTCTTATTGTAGATGTTGATAGTTTCACTTGCCTATGATACAAAAAAATATTTGAGAAATTTATTGCATTCCTTATTATATTATTTGAGCATAAAAGAATTAATTTCTGCATAAAAACTAGAAGATAACGCATCAGTGGTAGACACGAGCCATATTTTATTAAGCTACTGGAAATTTTCAGTTGGCCAATACCTGATTCTATCTGGAATCAGGTGATTATAATCTGTTTACTTGAGTACTGTCTATAAATCTATAGTATAGTTTCATCCAACATTTTGTGAACTGACAATTTTATCGGCTGCAGCAACTTACACAGGTGAAATAGTAACGCTAATAGAATAAATGTCACAGTTCTGATTCACTCTCTGATAATAACGTGTTAATTAACTACCACTTTTTGAACATTTGCATTTTTTTAACGGCGGCAGTACTTTTGATCCACTAAATACTGGGGTATGTTTTCAGGAGTTTGTGATGTCTGAAGTCATTATTGAATCAGCCATCCACACAATGGAGTTTTGTATGAACTGTGTCTCTCATTCGGCTTCATATCTCCGCCTCTGGGCTCTGAGTCTAGCCCACGCTCGTGAGTTAACCATAATCTCGCATTCTTCCTTCTCACTTATTTCAGCTTCTTGTTGAAAAAGAAAATAAATCCTAATCTAAGTGAGTTGAAAAGGCATTTACCTTTTTTTCTTCTTTTATGATATTGGAGTACAGCACTCCAAATCTCCCTGAATAGATTTAAGTACTTCACTTCATGGATTAGTGCACTTAACTCATCCAAGAGGACACTGGCACTGCTTGATGTGTTTTTGGGGGGAAAACTTAAGGTGCACAGTGGAAGCGCGTAACTTCATTGAAGTAGAGACTTCTCCGCGCACCAAAATCACATCCATATTCACAATGTCATTGGTGGATGATACCGAGTACTGTCAAAAAATGTGTTTTTTTTACGACCTTGATGATTATTATACTTATTTGCCTTTCCATACACATTCAAAATATTGGAATTTCGTGGATCAAATTATGCTCGAATATGGCAACACCCGGCACAAATAGTCCTAGGTGTTATTAGTCATACTGTACATAGTCATTTTGTTAATAATAAATTGTCAACTATTTAAAATAAATCTATCTCTTAATTTAATTTATTTATAATGAAGTGAAGCTTGTTGATTGGTCAGAGTCAGACTTCAGAGAGCAAAGTTTGCAGATTTAGTCATTAAAGTCAATGAGGTATTAATACGTCAAAGTGCGAGTGGTTAGTTTTTACAATATACATTAAATTTGATGAAAATAAAGAAAACATCACAATAGTTGAGGGAGCTGAAATTTTTTAATTAACGTACAAGGGAGTGAATTCTGGACATTCCCGTAGAATTCATAGAGCTAAATCAAGTTAATCCCTGATGTGCCTCGATGTCTTTTCTCCAGCAACCATAGATCTGCTCACTCTTGCAATTTTTAAATGCACATCTTATCATCCACCATATTTACATACTGTCAATCATAAATTCGTTTTACTGGATCACAGACGGAAGTGGATGGCAACCAGGACGTAATTCTATTAATGTCTCTGATCAAGTCTTTCATATATGCATAAATTGGTGACGGAACAGTAGTTGTATTAGTTATTTATTGAAAGCTGTATTATTTCATCCTTTCTTCGGGTGCCCATTTTTATCTCCTGTTATCTACTATAATAGTACACCGATGCAAATGAGCAGTAATGTGGTTTGTAGCTTACATGTACTAATATGTGGCATCTACATATATATATCAAATATAAGATTATATTTACCCCTTTGAGTTTTTCTGATCGGAGTTTGTCCGTCATCCGTCTGTCCATCCGTCCATCCAATGTTAACATTTTTTAAAAAAATCTTCTCAAGAACCGCTTATCGCAGAGGTCTACCATTTGCTAGATATTGTCCTTGGATTAGTATCTTTCAATCTTTCATATATGTTCAGTATCTCGTCATGGGAGCAAAGGGGGGTAATTTCTATTTTTTATTTGCAAATCTTTATCTTCATGTCCGCTCATTGCAAAGGTCTGCCATTTGGCAGATATTGTCTGTGTAGGTCCCATTCAGATTTGTGTAGGGCATGTCTATTTAGGCAATTGGATGTGATTTCAGCAGGTTGATCCACAAATCGTCTTTCTTATTTCAGTATCTTAATGGGCATTTTCAGTTCTTTTTGGCTTGTTTTTTTTTGATTTCAGGCAGTTTCCTTGTCTTCTTATTCTAATATCAAGATGGCCTCCTTGGCCTCTTGTTTTTTTCTCTTTTTCAGGCAAGCATCTTGAGGCCTCTTTTGCCTCTTGTTTATGTGAAATGTTTCATGTTTCATATTTACTCATCCCTCCCCTTGCTCCCTGTTTCTCATAAGTGATGTACCGTTACCCAGAGCTGTCAGAGGTCCTGTGGGGTATGGTGATGGCTATGTCATTCCGCATCGACAATGTAGGTGGGGCCATCGTCATGGTCTTCGTGTTTATGTTCTGGGCGAGTCTCACGATCTTCGTTCTTCTCATCATGGAGGGACTCTCGGCCTTTCTCCATGCCCTTCGCTTGCACTGGTCAGTATCACCCTATACTAACTAACTATTATCTTATACTTCAATGTGAACAACCCAATAGTGACAGACTATCGAGACTCAACTGATTTTAATTTTATGATTTCCATAAATTGTCACCATGGCCGTTACCATCACCATGGTAATGATTGTGATTTTGATTGCCATTATTGCGATTATTATTAAATTATTAGTAAATTTCATAACATTACCTGTTACACAACATCAGAAATTTTCATGCAGGAATGGCAGAGTTTGCCCGTTGTATACTTTTTCCAATTTTAGTAGTTCCAGCTGAACCTGTAGCATTGTCGAGAGATTCAAAATTACCAATTATCGATTTGACCAATGGTGAATGTGATGACTGTCTTCTGATTAGCTTTTAGAGCTTGCTGTGTGCTGTTTCGGCCAAATATCTTTTTTAAAATCGAAACTAAGACATAATAAAATTTTTGAATCAACTAATGCCAATCTTGAATATATTCCTCCATTCTTTCGATTCCTCTACAACACATGGGTGTTAATGGGTGTTAACCTGACTCCCGTCAACCATGACATGCTTAATATTTGTATATTCCAATTATATATATATATGTATCTTCCATATACTTCACCATTCCTACATTAACTATAACTATAAATATTTTTCACTAGAATATTTATGGATATTGCGTGAATATGTTATATATTGTGTCGAATTGTCATTGCAGACCGTATTTGTGAACCTTGGCTGATACTTGTGGTCTAGAAATCTTCTACATTACCTCTACCTTTTAATCTTGCTTTCAGTAATTGATTTATTACACTGAATATATCGATCAATATCACCTGAATTGTTGTCGTTTATACCAAACTACATTGCCCACCTTCCCAACAGGATCGAGTTCCAGAGCAAATTCTACAAAGGTGAAGGTCATCTTTTCAAGCCATTCTCATTCGATGATATCCGGGACACTGCTCCGAGTCCAGAGGACTAAATCTCATTCATCATCTATGGATGTGTTAATCTCTGAGCGTAAATTATCTCTGATTTATACATAAACGGGTAACTAAAACTTCTAGTCTCGAATCTTGAATTTGCTCGAGATCAGTAATTAAGTCGTTCGCATGCTCTCTGTCAAGTTAGCCATGGGTCACCATGATGCACCGTCGCTAGAAGTTTGACCATCGCAGTTCACCCTTAAAATTTTTTTACTTGATTCAAAATAAATTTGGATCGATCTCGAGCACTGATCCAGTTTAGCTCCATCCAAACGCACTCGTGTCCAATCACCACATTCAATACATTCCGCATCTTATAATGGACAAGGAAGATATCAGTGCTCTTCTGTTCAGTGTTCACGTCTATATTTTTATTATTGTTATGCACACTTTGCAGTCATCTGCTGCCTACATATCAACAATACGATCCTGTTGAAGGGAACATAGTTTGGAGACAATTTAATGCACCATCTGAGCAGCTTTTACTGAGACAAATTTCTTCAGAATACATTTTGCTCCTCATTTCAATCGTCTCAGCATCACAAATTCCACTTTGATTGTTACTCCATATAGCTACATAACATCACATATCACAGAGAAATTTACGATGGTGAAATTATTAATGAAAATTATTGTCATTCATCACTGAATTAGGCCTATTGGTGAAATTATTAATGAAAATTATTGTCATTCATCACTGAATTAGGCCTATTTATTATGCTTTTTGTCACATTGCATAATCAAAAAGTTTTGGTTTTAAATTGATGAATGGAAAAAACAGGAAAAAAAGGTACAGAGTGGTACTCATCATGTTGTGACCAAGAGCCCCTGACCACTACCAATTTTATTACCTTCGATAATACAATATTCAAATATCTTCAACCTTCAGTGTAAAACTACCCGCTGTTATTAAACGGTAGCTTTTAGCGTTTTCCTATCGACCATTACATTTTTACTGTACTTTCGTATTGTCTTTCTACTGGCTTGTATCAGCCACACCACCTGGCATTCGGGTTAGATATAAGAAAAAAATTTATTATTAAAATGGAGTCAGAGGGATCGGAATTTAAGTAGAAATCATACTTAGATGAGTTACGGGTTTGTGTAAGGTTTGAGCACATCACGAATCATGAGAACAGTCCTGCTGACTTCTTGTGTAGTTCTTGACCTACCGTAACCTGGTCAACATTAAATATTTAAATACGCCACCCATACGGTAACCAAATGCCATCCTGTAGTGACTCGAAATATCAAAATCGCATAACGGAAGACCGCTCCGAATTTTGGGGGTTATAGTCAAGTTACGTGATTGGAAATTCCGCACACTCCTGTAATGTGATGTGCATTATATGGAGAAATGAATCATATATTTAATAAAAGAATAACTGAGCGATGGGAGTTATCTCCCATGCCGAAATATCAAGGGAAAAGAGAAGACGTAAACTTACAAGTTACGTAATTCGCTGTTTATTAATGACTTACTTGGGAGATGTTTGTATCTGCTGTCGTTTTCATTATTAACACTTATTTACTCCAAACCCTTAAAACAATTTTGGACGACGCGGTTCAACCTGCGATGAACCGGAGCTTCTACTCACGTAATTTGTCACCCCCCGCCATCCTACTGTATGTTGTCTAAGTTCAAACTATAATCGTTCCGTAGTTCTATATTGTCATGTTTGTGAATCAGTATTGCGCGATAGGCTTTATTATTAGGGATGTGTGTCGGGATCTAGACCACCATAATGATAAGAAAGCAGCCCCCCCCCCACCCCACCAGAGAGATCCATAAACTGCTTGGATGGCGAATTGCATAGAGAGGGGTGACTTAAGTGTGTAGGAACCCCATGAGATGGCGATGCCCAGTACAATAATTTTGCCAATTTTTCCGAGGATGGGATAGGTGGGTTTTTTGAGCCCCAACATTCAAACTAGAAAGTGCATGTTTCGACAAGCAGGCGTGATCAATATTTCTCCATGTATTTTATGTGGTATATAGAAATAACAATTGAAAAAAATCTATGTTAATGCATGTGGAATTTCAGAAAGGTTTTAGATTCACGGCATAGATTTACTGTATTTGTCGCAGATTTACCACGTTTGTTTTCCATCTATTGTATTGAGATATTTACAGAAGCACCTACAGTCCAACTACAGCATACTGTCAGTAGACATTCAGGTGAACAAAACCGGCCATACAATGTCATGAATAAGGAATTAATGAGTGGAAATGAAAAAAGAACGGCCAATGATCCTCCGTGACCGGGAGAAAGTGAAACCTCCGCTTGTGATTAGTCGTCTTATCAAAATAAATTACGTTGGTACTATTTTATCATGGGCATAAGTCAGTTAGTCGAGTGACTTGTTTGTTTTTACGTGACATGCCATGATGTCCATGACTGTTTCTCTTAATATCTCCGGTATTTAATAAGTATAGTTGATGTTGAATGTTACTGATGTTCCATGTGTAGTGCTATTGGTTCCTTTGAATTGTTAGTTTCTCTTGTTATATATATCAATATATATGTTGTAAACGTATCTAATATATATATACTTTAACCATCCAATGTCTTTGCTTTATTTTTGTCATGTGCTGTTCGACTGGTAACCGCTGTAGTTTTTAGGCAACTCAAACTTAAGAAATTTTTTCATTGACTAAAGCTTTGGTATTTTATTTTTCAATAAATGGGAGATGCAAGAAAGAGCAATTAGTCCGGGAAACCGACGAAGAATATAATACAACGGGATACTCGTTTAGTGTCGCGTAAGAATTTATAGATTACAACTTTGGTATCTTGATAATGATTCTATTCCAACAATTGTATGGCTTTCAAACACTGTGATTTATGAAAGCAAACAAATTGAATATCTATGGATTTTAAGGTCAATTACGATTGTGAAAGTCTCATTTAATAATTGAGTTATCATCCTAATATCATTATAGCAAAGTTTACTGCTATCTGTTGAGGTAAACCCAGCAGAAATGCATAATTACTAAATATATATTGAAGGTATTACGTTATAAAGGGCAGGGAACATGATAGGAGTATGCACACTGAGATACGTAATACAGACGTTTAATTGGCCATGAAGCCCACACATACGTTTTGATGACTAGACAACTTTATTTAGACAATTGTAGGAAAGACTATAAGTTTGCTATTGTTAAATGAGTCATTTTAACATCAGAAAAACAAAATCAGGAAAATTACAATTGTCTACATTGGAGTAAGCAACACTAAACCATGACTTGAAAGAAATATCTAAGTTCGAATTCTCAATCAGCTTATCGCAAAGGCCACAGTGTCGAAATGGTCGAATGTCGTAGACCCAGGAGTCCCAGATATACAGGAAACGCACTTGTCTATTTATCCAAAATTGTACGAAAGCTCGGGGTTTTTAATTGACAAAATCTTTAAGTTAATGAAAACATAACTAAAAACGTTTCTTGTGTCTGCGAAAACTCGCGTCTCAATAAATTTTTGTTATTCTTAAAAGTTGCTACCTTCTACTTCTTGTTATCTATTCATTCAGGCATCTACCAAAACCTTTCACTCACTATTTACAATTGCATATCCCGAATTAGCCCATCATATCTTAAACAATTCTTAACAATTAAGGAAGATAAAAGAACCTCAAAACAATGCAGCGTAGACATCTTAAACCAATCATTATTGGAAATCACTTTGACAACATATGTCTGTATATTAGCATACATACTAATGACTAACTACTGGTGGTTCTCACTTTTTCATCCATGTTTTTGAGACTTACATTCTCTGAATTATCTCCAGTTGCCAGCTATATATTTTTGTCATCAATTCTGCGCTATCTCTATTATTGGTTTCACATCAAGTATCTTTACATAATACTTTTAGTCTATATATAGCACCGAAACATTTGTATTGTACTGCATAAGATCATAGATGATGTGGACATATAAGTAGACTATAGTAACTATAACATTACGGGCATAGGTCATTGACAGTGTTTAGTGTTTACCCATGTAAAGTGTGTTTGACAGCTAAGCTAAGTTGATTTGATAAAATATATTTCATTCCCTATGTCTATCGTAACTCGAGTATAAGCGTGAATATCAATTTAATGTCCATAAAATTGAATTTATGCCAATTGCAGTTGTGAAACATATTTTACCTCTTTGAGGTACCATAATACAGTAGTTGAATATCTGGTGGAATGGGCAGCAGCGAATAACTACTGTTTTGATGTGTGGTATATTACTAAAGTATAAGCATTTACTTTTGGTTGGCTTAAATTGGATTCAGTAAATTTTGCCTGTGTATGTAAATTACTAAGATCGAGATTCAGTTTGTATTCAATTGATGTAGCGTCACGTGCTGTCTCTGTGACAGGTATCATCAGCAAGGATTACACACTTAAGAATAGCGGACACGTTTGTGGTTAAATTTAATTTGCATCAATTATAGACAAGTATACCCAAAGCAGACCTGGAATACGTGCAAAATTTCATTTATAAAAGGAAATTGCGCCGTTTTAGTGCGACTTTAGTAATGGCAGTGAATACGGTGTATCTATCATATTGGCCCCTTGAACTCACAAGAAACTTTACAATAACCCCCCCCCCCACATCAAGACCAATCTTTCTCTGTATTCATTGATTCATTGATTGCACTATCACAATGCCACGCGCGATCGAAGGCCCAAGTCATATAAAAAAAACTATAGTGGTTGAAAGATCTTTAAGATATTATTTTTTATTACTTTTAATTATTTATTTATATATTCAACAAAGCTCAATATGTACTTTATCTGCCGATATGAATGCAATAATATATATATAGTGGTCATGGTAAAAAAAAACGATATACACTATACACATTAACTTTATATCTAGTATATGTCCAAAAAAAAAACTTGTATTTTTAAAAATCTTTGATATATTTTCTAATTAAGATTAATTCACTTAGAAAGTATGACGTATGAAAAAAATATTTGACCCAATATAGCTATTAAAACATAATAAATGGAAGACGATATGAATTATAGCGATTGATAAAATATTATGACAATGGTAGGTTTTCCTGAATATTTACAATTTAAATGAATTTAACAATAGAGAAGTACCACAACATTCACCAGAAGCCTGTCGGAGAACATTTCAACCCCCCCAAGACATTCCATCGCCAACCTCCTGAAAAAATTCGACGAAAAACTAGACGTTTGCTCACAAAAAAATCATTAATAAAATTAACTGTATAGATCAAGGACTAAATAGATATTTAAGTTTTTTGGCGAGATTCATGTTTCGTTAAAATTGCAGCTTAACCTTGCTATTGTTCACTTCGATTGTATGTAACCTATTTATTATTATTTGTTATTATTTGTTTGTTATTTCTACACTACCATATTCGCTTTATTATTCATTTTCCTTTCGCTATTAGGTCTTGACCTGGTGTATCCATATATTTGTATTTGTGTTGTATATAAATGTATTTTACTTACTCTACCTCATTCATCTGATGAAGCAATTCTGCGAAAGCTCGTATCTCACTGAGTTCATGTTATTCTTAAAAGGTGCTACCTTCTACTTGTTATTTTTTATTGTCAAGTCCCTGAGAAACAACACTACTAGCCAGCATCATATTAGCCTCACCCAGCAAATTTGAATCAAACTGACACTCTTTGTCACTCTGTAAGCTATTTATCAGCCACGTGATACAATTCGCATTACGTCACAGTCAAACTATTAAATGCCTGGAAGCACCAAATAGATGGTGTAAATTATCATCCGAGTGGGACACCGAAACATTAGTCGGATTCTCTAAAAGTATTCTCTAAGTATCAAACTATTAGTTTGATGGTATTTGTATTTTAACAAATTATTAACATTGTGAAATAAGAATATAGTATGTTATATGAGTCGTTTTCACTATTCCAGTTACAAATTAGTCTCATGTTACACATGGGGACGCTTAGCGTATTTATTAGATCATCGGATACGCTACATGTGGCATTTGTCAGACACCATTGACACCGTCTGCCCATGCGAGTCTGGGTAGACCTTGCAGTCTGGCTATATAATGGATTCTCTCTGATAAGACTGTCCTCAACGGCTTTCTGATATGGCTGTCTTCAATGGCTTCTCTGATATGGCTGTCTCCAATGGCTTCTCTCTTATATGGCTGTCCTTCAATGGCTTCTCTCTGATAGGGCTGTCTTTAATGGCTTCTTTCTGATATGGCTGTCTTTAATGGCTTCTTTCTGATATGGCTGTCCTTCACTGGCTCTCTCTCTGATATGGCTGTCCTTCAATGGCTTCTCTCTGATATGGCTGTCCTTCACTGGCTTCTCTCTGATATGGCTGTCCTTCACTGGCTTCTCTCTGATATGGCTGTCCTTCACTGGCTTCTCTCTGATAT
>WURV02187347.1:0-12710 GCA_011762755.2 Epimenia babai | reverse complement strand
ACCCAGTATTTAGGTCTTAATATCATTGGGCTCAGGGCTACAGTATCGGAGGTCTCTATTGCCTATGAGACTCATTGACTCAGGAAGGATTAAACATACTCTACTATAGTTATACTGTAGTTATACTGTCCTCAACTTATGTTAGTTCGATCATAGTTATTATCTTATATTAGTGATACCATATTTATCAACTTTTTTGTTAGTTATACCATAGTTATTAATTTATTATTTTAGTTCTACTCTATTCATTACTTTGGTTAGTCTGTTGGTATTATGTAGGAGCATTAGGCTGGGATTACTCCATTGTGTGGGCTATTGTTTGCCCTTTACCAAGCTAGTCTGTGGTGACGATGAATAATGGACTAGTCTAAATTTGGGTGGAGAAAACACAGTAGTAAAAACCACCAAGTTTGGGTCAGTCATTGCACATTCCGCTAAGTCCGTGATAGTTAATGATTGTTAGTAATGAGATGGCGAGATATTGAAGTGATAGGCGTCATACGGACGTTTAAGGCGCGCTCTTCCTGAAAAATCCTTCGGGTTCTTAACTGGTTAGACCGGGAATCGATCCAAGGCCGTCTCGATTAAATTCGAACAACTTACTCCGCCATCTGCACCCAAAGTATCACGGCAGTTGTAATAATAGCTATACTATAGTTCTCATCTATACTTTCCTGTTGCTTCAGTAATAGTGTAACTTTCTTAGGGGTAGGTTAGTTTTGATGTCATACTCGTCTTAACGGCATCGTTCGTTTATCATGCAAGCCCTAGTGATCAATAAACAAGTGTGTACAGCATTCGTTGTGCGGGTTTGTGTTCAGCGACTTGCCATTTCGACGGGGCGATACGCTCACCCTACTCAAGCAGATCGACGAGAACTGGTATCTCGGTGAGATGGCTGGCCATCGGGGCTTTTTCCCTGCATCCTACATCAAGGTTAGATAGATTTCTTCCCAACATTGCATTCTGCATCCAACATCCGTATATTGTCCTCTCTTAGCTACCTTGTCATATTCGTCTAATGTCCTGCCAGACTACTGGGCCGTATACGTGAATATTTCGCATTCTTCATGTCTCATCCCATTGAAAATCTATTGTTCTACCAGCGCTGGCCAACTATCTTCAAGGAACGGTAATCGGGAGACATTAAACAATATCGTCAACGGTGTCGTTTGAAAAATTTACTTCAGTCGATCAAAAATTAGCAATGTCTCATATATATTACATCACTAAAACAGCCTCCACAAACGTAAGGTGAGGCAACAAAATAGCATTGGGAATTTGTTTGCAATCGATTATTCATTGTTTTAGATTGACACTTTTTTCCAAATACCGCCAAATATGGTTAACCGGTTTAAAGCAGTTTAATGGAGGTAGATTAACCAGTTTGCATATCTTTCAACCGCAACACCACTACTAATAATTAATTAAAATAATGGCTGCTTGAAAAAAAATGTTACAACACTCGGGAAAATTCATCAGTTCAACACGCTTGGTTAACACCTTTCGATACTTATTTCCCATTTGCTTTCTATTTGTGATTTCATCGCTGTTATTTTCTATAATGTATGTGCGCCACCTATGCTCGCTTATTGTACCTGACGAAGTATACTTGATATACGAAAGCTCGTGTTAAACTTAGTATCAGTGAGTAAAAATCGTGTTAGCTTTGCATTTCGCGTAAATACCATCGTCTTAGCCACGAATTTTCTGAGATCGTGCTGGTTCGGTGCATTCGGTGGTTTCTTGCCTTCGGTGGTTTCTTGCATTCGGTGGTTTCTTGCCTTCGGTGGTTTCTTGCCTTCGGTGGTTTCTTGCCTTCGGTGGTTTCTTGCCTTCGGTGGTTTCTTGCATTCGGTGGTTTCTTGCATTCGGTGGTTTCTTGCATTCGGTGGTTTCTTGCATTCGGTGGTTTATTGCATTCGGTTTCCTTCATTTGGTGGTTTCTTGAATTCGGTGGTTTCCTTCATTTGGTGGTTTCTTGCATTTTTTTTTTGCATTCAGTTACCAGTCAACATCCTAGCCGCGAGGTAAGTAACTGTGGTAACTCGGTTAGTCGTATTTACCGTACAAACGCTACGGTAAACTCAATGCAACGGTTTTAGATAGTCTTTAACATTGTTATTTCACCTATTTATCATTATTAATATTAGTACCGGATGTTTTCTCCGCAATAAGGAGCCGTGAATTTCAACAATGACAGGGGGATCATGGGGGTGTTTTGTATTTATTCAGGTGCTCACCCCATTACCCATGTCCTACCCGCAATGCCGCGCCCTCTACGACTTTACCATGGAGAATGACAAAGATGTCGAGTGCCTCTCCTTTAAAAAGGTCCGTTTGTTCTCACCTGTTCTCACCTGTTCTCGCAAACAAGCGAAATGTGCCTGTCGCCGCATTACAAATATGTGAATAATACATTTTTACTATTTTTATCTCACCTGAGCATATAGTCCGGTGAACAAATCTAACCAGACTTTGTCCATCGCTCATAGAATTTTTATGGAAGAGATTTTCTCATAAAATGGATTGCATCAGAACTTTGCCCATCGGCAGAAGTTATCGTTGAGTTGACTTACAAATTTTTTTCGGTGTGTCATCTGACATAAAGGGAGGTATCTACTGATGAGGTTAAATAAAATTGTCGCACGCTGATTAGTATAAAGCTTTGACTTTGGGGGTAGTTGTCTTTGTGAGTTTTTGTGTAAGGTTTGCTCTAAGTAATAATTTATAAGTAATTGCTGATAAAAATTTGATTATTTATCATGTTTATGTTTTACATCTCTGTGTCTATATTCTTTTCATGAAATTAACGGAATTTCCATTCCCAACAATTGGGAATTTATTGTACCTGAGATGAGATAAAAATATGTGTGGGAATTTATCAACCTCAGATGAGTATATATGATGTAGAACATTGGTCAGCGTCATTGTACGATGTACGTGGCAGGGTGAATTGATCACGGTGATTCGACGCATTGACGAGAACTGGTTAGAAGGCAAGAAGGGAGACAAATCCGGCATCTTCCCCGTAACATTTGTCGATGTACGTACTAACATGCTGCCGTGTTAGAAGAACGGAAAATATATGGACATTACAATATGTATGAGAATAATCAATGTGTATAAGAATGATGGATATGTATGATAATGTCTATTCTATATGAGAGTGACATGTTTGGGTGATTGCATGTATGATTGCATTGTAGTGACCTTATTTTCAATTTTCACTCATGACACCTCGATTTGGTGGTCAGTGGCGACGTTCCTCGTGAACTGCTTCTAACGCGAGATATTTGTGTTTTTCAGGTCGGCGATACTGGCAGACATATGCTACGTTACAAAAACAGGTAAACACAGTCGCCCAGCATGTTTTTGAATTTTGCTGCTCCTATCAACATTGCATGTATTTTTTCAGGTATGAAGGAATACTTATTTTTGTATTTTTCTATCTGTGTGTAAAAGTGTTGTTTGATGTTACATGAGATATGGCACATTTTTACCATATTCAACTTCGTATTTCTCATTAACGCGCTGTTAACGTGAACTGCTATCAACACTGCTGTTAACATATCTTATCATAGCATTACATAATTTTGTGATGTTACGAAAAAATTTTCTGTTCCCCTTCCACACCACTGCTATGTCAAGACAAAATTTTTCAGCTCAAAACCGCACGCGTCGCCGTTCGTCCAATCTGGCGTCATGCGGCGTTCGCGTAAACCCGTCGTGGTCCTAACTACCGGCGACCCGGAGTCCAGCAAGCGACACTCGGCCACGAGTATCCCACCGACTTCGGTATTCTCCGCCGTCAGCACGAACCGGCGATCGATGGAATTGCTTCAACGCGACCCGAATGCCCCAATCGTCGCTCGAAACCCGGCTGAGTTACGCGATGGCGTCGCCTTGGACGCAGTTCTTTCAGCGACCGAATCACCATCACGTTCGACATCGTCGAATGCGTCTGTCGCGCCCGTCCCGCAACCGTCGCCTATAGAAACGCCAATCGTCGCGGTAACGCCGGATTCGGCATCGCGATCAGCGGCGACTCAGTGCGCGATGATGCCGTTTCCCAATACGCCCGCCGCGATCTTCTCGTCTACGATGAACCAATCGACGACGCTAGCTACGTCACTATCACCTGCCGCCATCAGTAGTAATACCCCGGTTGTCACGCCCTCGTCTCATCAAACAGCGCAATTTACCCCTTCGCCAGCTCCCCTTAACGCGTCGCCACTTGAGAATACATCTTTATGCGGCGACTCCACCGTCGTCGTAGATACGCCGTCCCCTGCCATTTGTACCGTGTCCGACAACACCGCGCACGTAGCGTCCATCACCCCACCCGCAACATCGACTGTCGCTCCCCCGCAAACTCGCTCAACCATCGATCAGAGCCAAGTGACCAATCAGAGCCAAGTGACCCATACGATGTCCACACAATCGCGAGCTGATCACATGACCCCGTTAGCGCAGTTCGAATTATTCGCTTCGTCTTTAACGCAACAACCCGCCAAAGTCGGGGTCGCTGCGGCGACTAAAGGGGATCCTTGCCTGAAACAATCACCGAGCAACGCGTCCCTCGATCCAGACTTGTCGTCCCTCGAGCCAGACTGGCGCAATTCTACGCAGAATTCTGCACAGGCAGATTCAGGAAAGAAGGGAGAGAATGATGCGATAGCGACCGTGTCGAGGGCAGAATCGTCAATCTCACCAGAGGTTTGTGATTAATTCAGTCTTGTTTACCGGGTGAGTTAGCCGATTTCTTCGGCCAAATATCTACTTAATTCATTTGCCGAGTCACTCCATCGGCTACTACTACGCCGCATTTCTTGGACTAAGGGTCCCTAACCCCGTCAACTGATGTTAGCGTAGGTACCCTCATATCGTGGTTATAATATACGACTGCATTTTGCATGCTGATGGCATTGTATATCGTGATGGCCTTTCCCGTTCGTAGTTCCATCGATTAATGCTGAACATTGGCGCCAGTGTTGCAGGGGTTAGAAGCGCTGCCTTTCATGCGAGAGGTTGCCAGTTCGAACCAGCATAAACCGGGGATTTTTTCCCGCCCCTTCCACAATAGGAAATGAGCAAGATTTTTCTGCTTGAATATTGAGAAAGATTCGTCGTGGAATGGTTTATTATAAAAATATCTTAGGGATGTAACAGGGCAATAATGTATGTGTGACTGACATTTAATTATAAAATAGCACCCAAACCTCGCCATTACCTTTTAAACATATTTTAGTTAGGTAATTTGTGTCTTGCAGGAGTCGGTGTCGTCGCCGATTCTTTCGTCGTCCTCTTCCTCCAGTAAGACATCCTACAAGACTCACGGAGACACGATGTGAGCGTATATTTTGAAATATTAATCCGTACCCAGTTCCTCCTAAGGTAGACGGCTGAATGGCTACGTTGTTGGACTTGGACCTGCCAAGACAAGCGTTTGATCCCAAGTCCAGTCTGTGCCATTTTCACGCTGAAAACTCGTTATATTTGGCCCGCGTATGAAATGAATGAAATAAAATAATTCCTTCAAAGTGTGCCGATTAGCTTAGCCATCAAGTTGACTCCCTCTGAATGAGTGAACACTCTTAAGTATTCTGCATCCAAAATTAATTTCCTTGTAGGCCTATATGATCTACTTTAATATACATATACAGTATACAATACATACGATACAACGCTGGCTTAGGTAATTCAACAAAAAAATAGCGCCAAAATATTGACAGGGAAAGAAAGTTGAGTCTTGGTTGCCCTTGTTGACCAATGAAGCGACGCGTTCACTTCCCCCCCATCACCTCACTGTGATGATACTGTCTGAAATGGCACTTGTTTTCTATTATCTTTTTATATCGCTGTCCATAATTGTCACAAATTGATTTTTAATGGAATGTGCGCTCTATGTAGGTTGTCTGGGGGCAATCGGTACCAGTGGTACAGCGGTATAAATGGACAAACGGTTGCCGCAGACTTGGTGGTTTGCATTACAGTGATTTTACCACCATGACAAATGAGGCTACGTTGTTTATCATAACACCCAAATTTCATAGGCTGGCTTTGTAAAGGGTAAATGATAGCCCTAGGCACAATGGCTTATTTTCTGCCTTTTGCTACATATGCGACATGCATGCCCAATTTCTAGTGCTCGCTAAATCTCAATTTGCTCAATCCAAATTGCCGATTGAAATATGTTTGAAGCCAAACAGTATCCGCGAGATGGAGATTTTTTGCGGTTTACAAATTGATTTTCTCATTTCATTATCACTGCCCTGATTTTAATACTTCAGCTTGTCACCTCGTTATCGATAAACCTCGGTGCTTTTTGGATTAAAATAAAATCACTTGACGAAATACCTTCCGTCGCTTTAGTAAATTTGCCCGGCGTTTTTTTGTCACTGAATACCGGGATGTGCTGTTTCAGGTACGTGGCTCGCTACAGCTACACGCCGCAGAATGACGACGAACTGCACGTCGTGCAAGGCGATTACTACAAGATATCGAGCGTTTACCGCGACGGCTGGTGCAGCGGGACCAGCGTGCGCACCGGACAATGCGGACTGCTGCCCGGGAACTACGTCCACGTCGTGGAAAACGTACCAACGAGTAAAGATGGCGACGGCGTACCGAAGTCAAAGGTCACCTCGAGTAAAATCGGCGATAAGACGAGCGATCGACCATACGGATTCGTACAAACTGGCTCGAAACAGTCGAAATCGAATGTTTTGGAGCAGAAGCTGAAAGGTGAAGTGGAAGGGTTGGATTTTAAGTCGATTAGTTTCGTCGATAGCTATACGACTGACGGTAAGAGCGTCGCTGCTCAAGATGGCGGGAAAGGCGAGAGGAGCAAGAGCGATAGGTCGAGAATGCCGTTCCCTTTGGAGGAATATTCGCCGGATTCGAAAATCGTGAATGAACCGAGCGTGCGCAAGAGTTGCAACGATTTGAAGATGAGTTCTTCGACGGGTCACGCGAAATCCAGCGGCTCGAACGACCAGAGAATGACGAAGTCGTTGACCGCGAAGTCGACGAATGCCGCCGGCGGCGGCGGTGTAATGGAGAAGTCCACGGACTGTATCACGCTTCCCGTCGGCGACACGATACGCTACGTGACACCCGACGGGTCGGACGTACCGTCGAGGTCGTCCCACGCTCGTAACAGCATCGCGTCGATCCGCTGCTTGATGGAACGCAAGGAACGCAACCTCGCGCCGGAGTCGTCGCCGAACCGAAACTCCATCGCGATCGGTCACGGGTATTCTTGTCGCCACAGTCTCGTCCCGAAAATGGGGAAAGCCGCCGTAATCAACTCGATGCAAGCGAAAAGTTCCTCGTCGCAGAAACAGTCGAGCGTGCCGTCGGCGGCGTCGTATAACGCGTCGTCGAATTGCGCTCTGTATACGTCGGCTTTTACTCCGGTCAAAGGTCACGCGCATCACGGTCCCCTGGTCGACGATTCGCAGCTGCCTCATTCTCAGTTGAAGAAGCTCCACTCGACGGGGAACGTGATGAGCGCGTCGATGAGGGAGGAGTCGTCGACTCGAACCAATCAGATGTTGTGCCAGTCGTTGAGCGCGTCGTTCATGCACACACCATCGTCGTTAATGGCAACGCAGCCGAAGTGCAAAGAGAACAAAGACAAGGTACGCAGCTATATTATCTGCACGTTTATCATAGTAAAATATGAGAAAAATTGCAGCTAAATGTCTAATATAAGGTGTGAATTAACCATGCTGCCTTTTTCAAAGTATACTTTGTCATGTGTAAATCAGTACATGAAAGTTTGTGTTCCTGTGGTCAGTCAATAGCATGCAAATTTTTGTTAATTTTTTATATGAAAAACATGGCAACCCACATCTCTTCATAATTGTGTGTTAAGTACTGTGTTATCTTAAGGAACAATCAATACTGTTTTCTTAACATACATTCGGTACTATATTATCTTAACACACATTCGGTACTATGTTATCTTAACGTACATTCAGTACTGTGTTATCTTAAAGTATGTTCAGTACTGTGTTATCCTAACGTACATTTAGCACTGTGTGATCTTAGCGTAGATTCAGTAAAGTGTTATCTCAATGTACATTCAGTACTCTGCTATCTTAATGTAGATTCAGTACTGCGTTACCTTAATATACATTTACTGCTGTGTTATCTCTACATCCTGAATTATGAGTATAAACCGTGTTATCTCATAAAATTTTAATATTCTGTTCTACTCTGTGTTATGGTCACATTCATAATTGTGTTCTAAGACCATGTTATATGCAGATTTATTCGTATATTCAAATATTTGTGATTTTTACGTTGCTAATAGTGTAACTAATTCTACCATGTTATTTTCATGATCATAATTGTGTAGCGAATACTGTGTTATATCGACAGTTGCAATGTGTTTGAAAATTTTGTCTCCGCATTTATCATATTGTATTAAAAACTAATATCTCGTCATCAATTTTGTGTCTAGTGTGTTATTTTCATGTTTATTATTGTATGTTCACTGTCGTATCTTCACATTGATAATGGTCTGTCTAATACACGTAGGTTCTTTTCTGTGCATTTCTTTTCTTATATTCATTAAACCACTGCGGGTCCCCCCCCCCCATTACTACTGTATAATAGCATGTTGTGTTCACATTTATTTCATTGTTTTCAATATTGTTCATATCTTCATGTTTGTAATTGTTTATGTTATTCTTCATCCTTAGTTCACATATATTGTATTGAAAACTATGTGATCTTCATGTTTATAAATGTTTATATTATTATTATTATCTTCATTAATAATTAATACTTTTTCACATTCATTATATTGTATTTAAAACTGTGTGGTCTTCATGTTTAGGGTTAGAGTATATTGAATTCTGCTTTATTATTACGTCTTTAATTTTTACTCCTTTTGACGACACAAAGTGTCTTTCAAGCCAGACTCCTATTTCTAGTGGGCAATATAATATTTTTAAAAACAATTTTTGTGTTTTGACACATATTGTACAGTTATGTCTTGCATTTCGCACACGCACTCCGGAAGGTTTCGTGATATTTCGGTCTTGCTTATGAATTAGGTAGAACACACTTCATACTGGGTGAATGATAATGTATTCGAAAAGTTGAAAATCCTCCGGACTCTAAAACTTTTCACAGCTCGGATCTATTTTTGTCATCGAACCGTTTCGATGTGCTGAAATTATTATTTATTCCTCATGGGATTAGATGATCCCATCATGTATAGACGTGTGGACCTAATCACCAATGATGGCCGTTTTACCAGGGGAAGAGCAAAGGCGGCCTGATACGTCGTCTGAGCAAGCGATCCAAGAAGAACAAGCACGCGACCGTGGCCGATGCGGCTGAAACGCCAGCCCAAACGAGCCTTCACATTCGGTGAGTGGAATGGGCATATGGGCGTGTCCAGAACCAATCGATTCCAAAGTGAAATTACGTTTAAATCTTGTGTAATGTGTCTGGTTGATTTATATGTGTGGTGTTTCCTGCTTCCCCCCCCCCCTGTCTCATCTCCCACTTTTCTCATTCGAGGTTTTGAGCATCCCCATCTCTGTTATATACAACATGGCTGTCACACAATGTATCGTTGTATGGATTCATTGAGAGATGATTTTTATTAGTTGGGTGTTTTACCTGTTGTATGTATGTATTTGTCGGCTGATTACCAAAGTAATCGTGATAGGCCATCCTGGGCCCTTATACAAAGCTAGCCTATTAATGTGGTTAACACGACAATCGGATTAGCCTCACTTATAAAAGGTGGTAAAAACCCACTGAGTCTGGGCAGACAATTGACCTTCCATTCACACCACTGGTTCCAAATGTGTACATATGAATTACATATGTTGCACACTGCTAAGTCTATGATAGGTTCATGTCTATTTACAATGACATGATGACATAGCAGGGAGGTAAGCGACATAGAGAGCACATAGAGAGCATCTGAAACACAGCAAACGTCAGAGGGAAAAAGCCCCAACAAAACCACACTGCAAGGCCTAACCAGACCGCATGGGCAATGGGGCCTGAAAATGCCACTGTTAGTATACTGGTTAGAGCAGGATTTGATCCGTTAAGACATATTTGTTTATTTTATTACGCAACTAACATGCTTCTAGAAACGGCGATATTTCGCGCGTCACTTGCGGGGTAACGTAGATGGAAAATCGAAAAATTTCAGCTCAAGTTCGTATCCGACAAATTCGCATAAAATAGTGAGCGAGTTCTCTCCGGAGCATCCGAGAATGAATTCTCTCGAGACGCCGCAATCGGCGCCGCCGAAATCGGCAAAATCAACTACCAAAGACACAACGCCAACAGCACGACCAAACAAACAAAAGACCATGACTTATACGAAAGACAAGTATGATCGCTTCGAATAGTGTTACATCTTAAACGACATTTCTTCAAGTAATTCGATCGATTGAGAATATCCGGTATACTCTCTTTAATTGATTCATAACGTGAAATACTTCTCTACTGGATTAATGTGTCAGACAAGTATGATTTTATTTTAAGTGCCATATTATCCCTCGAGAGAAATGCACAGGAAAAAACCTACACCCCTGATGGGACAGGGCTCAGTTGGTAGAGCACCAGACCGGTTATCTCGGGGTCGTGGGTTCGTGTCCCGTCAGGGGTATAGGTTTTTCCTGTGCATTTCTCTCTAGCTATTTATAGAACCCAATTGGCTATACTAATTACCATCATATTATCCCTTGGTCATTCAGAGTAGATGATGCCTATGTTTGCTTCGAATAGAGATACATCTTAAATGACATCTCTTCAAGTAATTTGATTGATTCAGAATGTCCGGTTATCTCTCTTTAATTGATTTATAACGTTAAATACTTCTCTAATTCCATTCGACGATTGCCGTGGCGTACCGTTCTTATTTCATCGACGTAGGTTTCGCTGCATCGCTCCGTACCCATCTCAGAGCGACCACGAACTCGATCTGTCGGTCGGCGACATCGTTTACGTGCATCGTCGCCGCGACGACGGCTGGTTCAAGGGCTGGTTGCCGCGGCGCGATCAGGTCGGGCTGTTTCCCAGCAGCTTCGTGGAGAAGCTGAACTCGTGACGAAGACGCGGAGTTCATCGCCGCACGATTTATAGCGAGTCACTCGTGGCTTCCCAGTTTCTATACGGTTAATTAGTAAACACAACTAGCCGCGCTATCCAATAACATATCGGCCAATGGTATGTTCGTGATATGTGACTTTAATTTTCTTAGTTTATCGATTATCCGTAAATTATTGATGATTAAACTTCCTCTATGCCAATTATGTCACTCTAGAGGTTAGCGTCGCATCAACACGCTACGGACAATCGAGAATCACTCAACTCTGTGGGATGATCAGTCATTTAAATTGCCTTCAATTTTTCGCATTAAATTTTTTTATGAGATGACCATACACCGGATTCTATCGTCCAACCCGCTGTGAACCATCGTTCTATAATGGACGTTCTGCGATCTGATGTTAATGGGGGCAGCCAGTGTGGTTTTTTGAATAGTTGGAGAAAAGAACACAGAAAAAAACCTATACCTGCGATGAGACTTGAAGCTACGACCTCCATATCACCGGTCCGGTGCTCTACCCACCGAGCTACGGGGGGCAAGCGCCGGAGAGAGCACTGGTAGAGCACGAGACCGGTCACCCGGAGGTCATAGGTTCGAGTCCCATCAGTGGTATAAGCAGCTCTATAACAGGCACCAGCCCACAAGACCCTCACAAATTCGCTTTCGTAGCGCTGCAAATTTACGTCTGTGGTACTTACAGGTAAGTTGACCTGGGGCAAATGGGATAAAGTACCTCGCCCGAGGGTATAAGGGCAAAACAATTGATTTGAACGCCTGACCTTCTTGTTCGGAGGCTGGCGTTCTACCGGTCGAGCTATCTAATTCCATATACTTACATAGCGAAGTATTTTATTTTATGATCGGTATTTCCACTACAACCACTGTGTCAGGCTTATTACGTAGTAACTATGAACAACGTACATCGCACCGTGCAGACTGGCCCTGTCATGACTACAACACTTCCTTACTATAACGTAAGGTGATGGATGACGAGCGAATTTCTCACCTGTCTATATTACAATTATCTTACAATATACCACTGTAAATTTTTTATACAAAACTTTTTCGTACTATTTAATACGACCTTCGAATCGAACTTACCGTATAATAACTCCCCGACGTGTGATGTAAAAACCGACGTTTTTTTATTTAGCCATAAATGGACGCACCCGATGGATTATAATTATATCGTAATTATAATTATGTGACGGATGAAATCCATGGCAAGTCAACCAAAGGCAATGGCAGCTACTGCCCCTTTTACTCGTACCAATATTAAACTGTGTTGGATGTTTATTCGATGTGATGTGCACAGTATGTTTTTAATACCTCTCTTTGCATGCGACATATCAATTTTCAGTAAATACTGCATCAGACTTTTATTTATTGCACTATACCTAGAGTAATTATAGTAGAACATGTTCGTACCATTTATTATATTTATATATATATATTTTTTGTGTATATGCATCGGAAACTGAATGAAGAAGGCCGACCATACAAGTACCTGCCACGACATACCCAAAGACACCTCAATTTTATACACACACACGCGCGCACACACACACATATATACATATATATATATATATATACATATATATACACACACACA
>WURV02187336.1:0-12710 GCA_011762755.2 Epimenia babai | reverse complement strand
ATGGAGACGATGTGGTATTCAGAGTCCATGACGGAGACGACGTGATATTCAGAGTCCATGATGGAGACGATGTGGTAGAGTCCATGATGGAGACGATGTGGTAGAGTCCATGATGGAGATGATGTGGTATTCAGAGTCCATGATGGAGACGATGTGGTATTCAGAGTCCATGATGGAGACGATGTGGTAGAGTCCATGATGGAGACGATGTGGTTTTCAGAGTCCATGATGGAGACGATGTGATATTCGGAGTCCGTGATGGAGACGATAACTCCTAGTGATATTCCAGAGTCCAGTATATTCACTAAATACCGTTCGCTTAAAATCTGCAGTCGCAATGACATGACGAGCTACTGCCATGTCATTATTGCAATGATATCACTGTAGGAGACCCTCAGTTTATACAGACATATGATTATACTGCAATAAGGATTGTAAATAAAACACCAAACGCTCAATATTCATTTAGACATTTAATATGTTTACTATAAAAATAAAATTCACCATTGTAAAAGTCATACAGTAAATTCCCTAGCTAAAATTCCCATACAGTATATAGTAGATATAACAGTAGCATATACATATTATCAAATCACATGCCGATTGTGGAAATACACCAATAGAAGTACAGCGAAAAAAGTAAAATAAAGATAATACTCCAAAAAGTGACTGCCCAAATAGCTAGGCTTTACTTTTATGTTAAAAGAAACATCAGGTAAAATGTGAGGTAAATCCCACTCCATTGTATATGTAATGGACATTGGTACTGAGTTATACACCATGCAATAAAAAACAACCCATGAATACAAAGATTACAGTTTTAAGTAAAAGCTGGATTCAACAATTCTATATTGCACTTTTGCCAGATTATGGTCTAGAAAATGTTACTGGGGAAGGCAGCTCTGGAACAGGCTCCATCAGGCTCCAGCAAGCTCCTAACATATTTGTTTTTGCTGTGAATATTAGCGTGTGTTTCCACATATACAACTGAATTAACTCCGCCACTGAGCACCACACCCATAGCCGATTATGACGGCATACAAATAACAATATATTATATATTATAATTACAACTCATAGCTAAGTCAGCCAGAGGAATATGGAGAAAATATCTCGCCCCAGGACGGAGCAGAATAAGACGGCTGGACCAAAGATTCTACCCTCCAAAAAGTATATCAAATAGCAATGAGCTGTCATATCAACGTCTGGTGGAGACCGGTAAAACGTGTTTATGAAAGACTGTATAATAATAATAATATTCTAAAACATGGAGGACACAAAAACTTTGTACACAAAAAATGTCTTCATTAAGCTCGCAATAGCGGGGTTGCTGGCAACTTCGGTGTTGCTGGTTTGAATGTTGCGTATGTATACACAACACTTCCTAGCACACTGGAAGCAAATATTAAGCAAAGATAAACACGATTGTTACATAAACAAAACTGATATTTATTTATTCGTTCATTCATTCATTTTATTGATCCTACCAAATTTACACATATTCACACCTGTACAACAAATACGTGTGGAAATGGTGAACACTACCATGAGGAGAATGTACAGTACATGACATTCGTGTAATAAATTTTTACAACACTGCATTTAATTTTGTTAAATTTACAGTAAAGACCGAAGTATTTATAAAGCACACCCGACAATCAAAAAGCAGTTCCTAAAGTGTTGAGTTGAGAATATACAGGAACAGTAGTATAATCATAACACCTTGAAGTTTTCAACATTATCATATGTGTGTTAGACAGCAATGTTATTAGCGCACATAAATTCAAATATATTTAATTTCATTTCATATTTCGTTTCATTCTAATGATATTGCTGTACACGGTTGGTTTCACATTGACATCGGTCATTTTATCCAATGTCGCAGGTTAGACATTATACAGTTAGACATAATAACTCTATACGACTTGTTCGCAGCCCGTCAAACCAACGACAAGTTTGAGTCCAGCGGGCTAAATTATAATATTAATGTTCATATAAAAAAGGTCATCATGCACGCTCAACTACACACAATTTCACTTCTTTTGTTCTTATCTTGTTGTAGACTAAAAGCCCTATAATCCAATGGGACTAATCTTGCAGGCTCAACTACACACAATTTCACTTCTTTTGTTCTTATCTTGGTGTGGACTAAAAGCCCTATAATCCAATAAAACTAATCTTGCAGGCTCAACTACACACAATTTCACTTCTTTTGTTCTTATTTTGGTGTAGACTAAAAGCCCTATAATCCAATAAAACCAATCTTGCAGGCTCAACTACACGCAATTTCACTTCTTTTGTTCTTATTTTGGTGTAGACTAAAAGCCCTATAATCCAATGGGACTAATCTTGCAGGCTCAACTACGCGCAATTTCACTTCTTTTGTTCTCATTTTGGTGTAGACTAAAAGCCCTATAATCCAATGACACTTATCTTGCGGTCTCAACTACGCGCAATTTCACTTCCTTTGTTCTCATTTTGGTGTAGACTAAAAGCCCTATAATCCAATGGGACTAATCTTGCAGGCTCAACTACGCGCAATTTCACTTCCTTTGTTCTCATTTTGGTGTGGATTAAAAGCCCTATAATCCAATGAGACTAATCCGTTTGTGATGTTAACCACAGGCTAACCTTGTATAAAACCAATAATGTTCTAGACAGAAAGCAAAGGTAACACCTTATTACACTAATTGAATTTATTCATAGATGAGCTTTTACAGATATGTAATATTATATAAACATCAGTCTTGTTTCATTCGCTAAGTCTGACAAAGCATATTACATATATACAAAAGTTCATTTATGATCAAATGCAATTAGTCTCAAAAGGTTTTACCCTCGCATTTTTCCGTAAATTATGTAACCAATATGGCAACCCAAACTCCGGACCAATGACCCAGATAACCAGGTTGTTAGTTGACTCGGTTGTTGCCACATCCATACAAAAATTGCAGTGTGAAATCTGTAGTCGTGAAATTTTTCGACTTGCAATTTTCCGCAAGAGGATTATTTCCATCTCGCCAGCCACCTGTCTGGTTATTTACATCGCAAACTGAATGTGACGAAAGACAATACATAGTCTATACCGATGGTGGCATCATAAGAACTTGGATAAATGATGATAAACCATTTTATACATATATAAATATATTGATGGATAGAAAACCCACCTGATATTCAGACCAATGAAATTCACGACGGAGAAGACGTAGTCTCCGCCCACAATCATACCGATGTAGGTAACAGCGAGATTCTGTGAGTGACAAACAGACCTACGATTTTGGTTATCTGTTTATAATCATACGCGATTTTGATTAATTACAGTAAAAGATCTACCAAGTGTTCCGTCGTTGTGTGGCATATGTCGTCAATGGGAGGTAACCACGGTAGTTCATGGAGTGTGGTTATTCAAGGTCATTATTCTTTGAAGATGGCGGCGTCTCGGGGAGGCACATGGTGCTATAACCCTTCCATCATCTCATCGGACACAATCATAACCTACCACAGATCCATATATTAATGGGAGGTAACTACGGTAGTTATTGCAGAGTGTTTATTCAAGGTCATTATTCTTTGAAGATGGCGGCGTCTCGGGGAAGCACATGGTGCTGTAACCCTTCCATCATCTCATCAGACACAATCATAACCTACCACAGATCCATATATTAATGGGAGGTAACTACGGTAGTTCATGCAGTGTGTTTATTCAAGGTCATTATTCTTCCAACATGGCGACATCTTGATGATTCTGATGGTGCTGTAACCCTTCCATCATCTCATCGGACAATCATAACCTACCACAGATCCATATATTAATGGGAGATAACTACGGTAGTTATTGCAGAGTGTTTATTCAAGGTCATTATTCTTTGAAGATGGCTGTGTCTCGTGGATGCTGATGGTGCTGTAATCATCTCATCGAACACAATCATAACCTACCACAGATCCATCTATTTCGAGCCTTCACCAGGCTAACATTGGCAGTCTATAACGGTCTACAATTGCCCTAGACTTTATTGTTATTCATTACTTGACCCTTTTACCTGGGGTTACCAAGTTACTCCGGTTAGCCCCACCATAACTTGAGGTTTTCTCAGAAGATGTCGCCTCAGTTCCTTGGGGAACCTGAATGCCTACACCGTTTACCATATTTCACCCATGTATCTATCATATCTCCGGATACACAGGATGCCTGTACCCTATTGCCCAGCGACTTTTACTATCGCAGAGGACAACAGCTCAACACGGACCTTTTTCTAGTATTTTCCTAACCTCATGCCAAATACTATAGAGCAATTGACATATAGTCATCATGGACACATTTTAAGAGGGATACAGTACCTTGACGACGCCCATGATAGTCGTTGTTAAGGCAGAGTTGTAAAACGTGCACAGCACAATCGAGTAGTTCAAGATGAAGCCCATGAAACAGGAAGTGGCGAATAGCGCGATGAACATAGGGTCACCCCAGTCACCGAACTGAACGGCCTATAAAAAATTAGATTATCTGCAGTCTTTTAGTTATTAGTAATGGTACAGAAATCTTAAAAAAAGGTGCGGGTGGTGTAGGTTGCCGTGTTAGCCATGTTGTAAATACGAAAATACAAAGCTAACACCTTGTTGACTAACTATATAAGGATTAAAACAAGCACCTGATGAAGTATACTTGATATAAGAAAGCTTGTGTTAATCCTTATCTAGTTAGTTAACGAGATGTTACCTTTATATTTTTGACATCTTTAAAACATCCCCGAGTTACTTTCATGAATAGAGATGCAGGTTATCACGTTAGTCAAGTTATATATCCAAAAGGTAAGGTTGTAAACACCTCACAGACGAACTTAAACCAATTTGTATTACAAGTTTTACTATGAGAGTATGGAGCAATTTTCCTCCGATCCACACGCACGAAATGAGTCACCCATCGCAACCCCGTCTAGATTTTACAGAGTAAGTGGCATAACTAAACTGACTCTTGGTATTCGGAACTGGTGGTTGAATGGACAATGGTCAACCATACGGTCATACCCAGTAGTTTGTACTGCCATGATTCCGCCGATAATAAAGGGGAATAAGCGTGTATGGGGGGGGATATTGAGATAACTACGGTATCGACTAGCTTGCGTTAAAGTTAGTAACTGTGTATAGCATGAATAAAAATAGTTTAGAGCACAATGTTTCTCCCTGCGGTTTAAAGTGCCGAAGAAATATTCTTTTTCAATCTAATATCTACAGGTGAGATCAAATATGATGGAATGATGTTTATTCCGATAATTCTATCTATAATGAATTAGTTAATGAATTACTACAGAAGTACATTATTATTGGGACTCACAGAATGGATTCGTCCGGTGGAGAAAACGACTAGAAACCACGGTAAGATCATGAACAGCGAGTTATAGAAAAGAATCCCAAACTTGCCGATGTTCTGATGAGATTATATGAAACAATGTAAATAATGCAATGTTTAATTATTATTATTGTTGATAAAAGTTTTACGTAAAAGAGGGTGACAAAAGGACTATAGCTATGGCAATTATTATTGACGTAGCCCGTTGTTCTCTGCTAACTGTATTACAAAAATGGTTATATACAATTGAAAAAAAAGGAAAAAGCAATATCGTAGGATAAAATAGGAAATGGGGATACTTTTAATTTTTACAATGGTAAAATTATGTATGAATGCAGAGGAATATCTCTAAGTTGAGTTAGTACAGGAGGGAAGTTGTTAATGAAGATAGAGATGTGTACGATTGGATCTCTATTGGGAGCTGAATATATAACGGAAGCATGTATATATCGCGTATGATAACACTGCGTAGATATATGGTAATTATGCGCGTACATACGTACGTATTAACAACGGGCCAAGGATTTCCCATTGTCTGGACCATGATTGGTGCCTTACAAAATTAGAGAGCTGTTAGACAACCACATTGCAAGGGCCCAACCAGATCCAGGACGAGGTTCAAGGCGCTAGTCGCCCATATAAATACTTCTAATTCACACCGATGGACGAACAATATCAAGGTCAAAATCAAGGTCAATATCAAGGTACGAAATCTACTTAGCATATTGAGCGGTATTTGTAACGGTTACAAATACCGCCATAAATTGGAGAGGACGTATTTCATAAATTGATACCTGTCCGCACCTTGGCGTCTAATTTCTTTTTGATGTAGATATTGTTGGTGGCAGTGAAGACA
Source organism: Epimenia babai (assembly GCA_011762755.2). Lineage (NCBI taxonomy): Eukaryota > Metazoa > Mollusca > Solenogastres > Cavibelonia > Epimeniidae > Epimenia > Epimenia babai. The sequence continues at coordinate 6,504 of WURV02187336.1, read as the reverse complement.
TTGTTCATGAGTATGTACGAATAGCCGAGGGCATCGAAAGAGAGATCGTTGCTGAAATATGTAGAATACTCAAATAATGCACGTACGAGGGTAGGCTGAAAAGCTCATAGGCTCACCAAGAACGACCGGGGGCGAGACAGATGAAACTTTTCGTATAGCAAGGCGAGTCATTGTGGTGATTAAGTGAACAGTTGTTTCCAGTGTTCTCACATTTATCAATCATTTGTGCGGTATGACCGCGTGAGTACCGTAGCTTCAGGCCAAAATGGGCAGAATTTGACACTGTGGTGTAATCAAGTATCTAGCTATATCAGACTTAGCTGCAAAGGAAGAGGCGATCCATGTTGATATATTCAATACATAAGGGGATAATGCCCCTGTTTTATCCACATTTGGCTGGCAAACGATATCGAACCAATGATGACGGCATGAGTGCCGTCGAACAGTGATCAAAATGTGGGCTTCTATATCACGGGTATCGAAAAAGTGTTACCCCCGGAAAATGCGACTTAAGAACCAGTAATTAGACAAACAAAGGATGTAAAATCCTTGGGCATTCCGATCCCGTAAGTATCGTATCCCAGGTATTGGGATCTTGACTCGAGGTGATTCCGGGGCACCTCAGTTTAAACGTAAATTCGGATAAAGTCGCTCGAAAATAGCCAAAATAATACAAGAATGTAACTTGAAGCGGCACGATGAGACCAGAAATACAATTCATTTAGTGAAATTGTGGATTCCGGGAGACGCCACATCGAAATGAATTCATTGTCCAAAGAGAATTATATGAATTTAATATTCAAAATGTCAAAAGCTATTTCTGATTCAAGTCGCGCGGTGGATGCCTGGTACCGCATATCAAACGTTCTCACTAAACACAGCAAACCAATTTTCTACGCTAACATAATTAAGGAGTGTTGCATATTTATTTCAAATTTATTAACGTGGTTTACATTTAGAATATCCTAACTATTATTTACAATCCTGACGACCACGAAACAGGCCTAATGTACTCAAATAGTCTAAACATATATATACAAGAATAGAATTTGCAGTGTACTCTAGGAGCCGCATTTTACCTAAGCAGGAGTGAATATTTACTATATGCAAATATGTCGCATAGAAGGATAATATAACCCGAGTATATATATATATCGGAAAGACAGAAGTTCCATCATCGATATCATATGTACATGTATTTTATGCCATTTTCTTTACATCGATCAGGATTTTGTCAGATAGGGTATAAAACTTCAGCTTTTACGGTGTTTTTGCCGGGAAAACGCGCTAGCTGTTCTCAATTTACTAAAATGCTATTTTATTCACTTCCGGGTACGCTAACTTGTTTGTAGTGTTCAATTATTATATAAATAACCCAACCACATTGTAAAAAGTAACAAAACCGAGGCAGAAAGGTAATCCGAATGTAATCGAACGTTCCAGAGATTCCCTTAAGTTAACTGACTAATGAAAAATTCGTTACATACGACCTTCGGTGCAGACGACATAAATGTTGCTTCGCCGGTAAACCAGTGACGACGTTTATGTCGCTATGCCATTAAAAAGGTTAAACTGTGTAATCATGTATCACATCTTAAGCAGAAAAAAAACTGTAAAGGCTGTCAGGCTTCAAAACAAACTTTGGTGTACCTAATTCTGAGTAGCATACCCATGCTTAATCTTGATTGTTAATCAATAAAACTTCATATAAGCATCGCGTCCTAATAAAATGTGGCTGGTTTCTTATCCATCAACTTCTTCAAATTAAAATATCTATCGGTAAAATGATGATTGTATTGAATTTGGGTCCTGATGACTGAGATTATCAGATACTCAAATCAAATATCAAACGAGGCAAAAAATCCTCCAGCCATGGATCCGAATAGCTGTAGTGCAAGTCATCACTGACTAACTCTCTTATCTCAGTTGGTCGACTTTGTCAGTTGAACTTGAAGCATTGCCATTGGCTAATTGTTAAATGTATTGAACCTTTGAGTTTAAGAATATAAACGACGCTAAAAACATACCATGCATTTTCGCGATGTCTTCCAATGACTCGGGGATAAATAACGATTTGAGATAATTCGGGAACGTGACCTTTATAAGAGCTGCAAGGGTTTCCATTAGACAAACAATGAAAGGTAAAAAACGATACTTATCAAGCTCATCCAATAGTCAGTTGTATTTACAAAGAATTACCGGCTTTTTATATCGCTTAGTTATAAGATAAAAATTGCGACTCCATTTAAATTTTATGCACTCAATCGTATGTATGCCCCCATGTAGATAAAAATATTGTGTAGAAGGATAAGGCTAACTACATGTATATTATACTTGTCAATAAAGACACGAGTATTGTACTACCGAGCGCAGCAAACGAGTGCCATCCGCCTATCGTTTCCCGCCATGACAACCGAGGAGCCGTACAGGAATCAGGGGCACTCGACGCGTTGTAGACACTCCATCACGTGCGGACCCAATCGGCAGCTATATTCTGCGTAGGTACAATACCTTCGACACTTCCATATTGCCCGTCAAAGATTATATATACCTTCCACACATTGTAGAGACGGGTTTACTCCAGAAATCTGGGATAAATGACTTGCTTCTCAAGGATCATCGATGAGTCGAGGAATGTGCGATTTCGAACTCGCGACCTTTCGGTTACGAGTCCAGTGCTCCTACCATTCAAAGAACCGCTTCCTTAACTTCTGTGATTGTTCCCTAAATAATTATATTATATTTCGATGGTTTTTTACGATGAGGACACATAATTCCATGTGCCACTACCTTCACCGATGTGATACTACGGTATAGCTATTTTTGCACCACTCCCGTGTATATCATGCATTTTAAGCTAACTTAACAAGATTAAACCGGCAAACTCGACTAACTACTGGATATTTTTCTTATAAAACTTGCACCTGTTTTAACGGTGTTGAATTAAATGATGAGTAAAATCTAACCAAGAACGCCAAGTCGGGTATCACAGTATCACCTATCAATTATACCCGCTGATACCTCACGATCATTAAGCACGCCCTACAGTTATTGTACAGTTGTCTATCACAATATTTTCACCCTCATCATTACTGTGTAACATAGTAAGGATGACGTGAAGATCACACACATTCTAAGACAGTCTGTTCTAGAATTTATCACCGGCAACTATACAAATGTCCAGCTTTGAGTTGTGTACTAACCAATCGAACGATAAAAACGACAGTCCAATGTTTTTTTACTCATTTTTGATTTCTCACAAGAAAAGCCATTGATGAAGTCGATTTCTGTAATCGCTTTAGTGTTTAAGGCATGACCTCATCCTAGTCTAATTGCAAAGTATCATCCTCGACAACTGATTCCATTCATACACAATGTATTAATTATATTATTGTATTGTGTATTATAACTATTTTGCTATTTTCAGTAATAAGGTAATTTCGGTATGCACCCATAAGAATAATTGACCTTTGCCCTTACCTCTTTTATAATTGTCCTACCTGCACGGCTTTTATAGTATGGGCTTGGCGACTATTAAGAATAATGCGAGAGCGCGAAAGTTGTAGATGGAGTCAATACCGGTACGCTCTTCGCAGTTCATTGATTTCCCGCTGCGCAAACGAGCCCGACTATTCCAGGCTCGCAGACGCCTGCCCGTCACTTCGTGGCGTTTCCAATTTCACGTCTATTGGCGCGCAATTTACGCGGCTAAACTTTCTCGCTTTTAGGCTCGACATTCGTGTTTTCAATACACCGGTGGTTCTAACAGAGTTTAGGATGTCTGAATTTTTGCGTAGCGAGAAATGCCATAAAGAACACGCCAGATTATGTACGCTCGCGTGATCGGGTGTCGTGAACGAGAATTCATGACGTATATCGGGCTATTGCTAGACGCTCGCAGGATGTTTCGATGATTAATTAATTGAGTCGGCCGCCGTGTAGAATCGACTGTATTAGGCATAATTAGCTACGAGAGTATTAGTTATAACTGGAACAACTACCACGAAGATTCGGCCTATCAATTTCCGTTGTGAATAGCTTAACCTGTAGTAATAAATTGCACGACGCCAAAGCCTAGTGTCGTCTACAGAGTGGAAGGATAAGACCACCCTGATATCATTTTACAGTAAATTTCTGCGTGATTAAACTAAATGGTTTATTTTAAATGTATCTTACCTAAAACCATAAATGCAAATCAATGAAGATAACGATGGAAATATAAATAAAAGACGCTATGTTTGTTGCGAGGGTCAGTCTGCTCGTCACCACACTCGCTCTACTCGTCGCAAAAGGTCAGTCTGAAATAGGCATGGATGCCTCGAGATTTGCTTACCTTTGAATACCAATAAATATGTTTACGACGATATAAAATTATTTTACATTTAGAGAAGTAATACGGAGAGACCATATTTAATATTTACTCTTTAACATAATAGAGTGGCTATATTATACAGGTCGAATTGTTAGCGGCCTATTTAGCCCTTTATCGATTACCGGCATACTTTTATTGTAAACAAGGTAGCATGTCGCAGTCCGCAGTGCAGACAGTTTTTGTTAGATTTCAGCATCGATAACATCATTATACTTCTGGGTCAATAACGAACCGTACATATCGAAAGCCTTTAGGATATTTTGTCGCTTGAGTTTTCTATACAAACGGTGTCATTGAAAAAGTCTGCTATGCGTTGCATTTGCTGCCTTTCGGTTGCAAATGAATGCTAAGTCACCCTTCGCTTTTCAAGTTATATGTTAATGTTGCCGGATTAGCAATACTACATTATTGAACATTGTTATGAGAGCCTAAGTAATTCCAGGTACTCAATGGCAGCATTAAAGAGTAAGCCCTGAGACGCACGCTGGACGTCGGTAGAACATTATGGGACTATAAAAGAAATGCATATCGTTTTGTCGTAGTAGCTTATTGAATTTTAAAGTGTCAAAAGGAAGGTGCTCGATACACTCAGTAGATCTAACGCGTGCGGAGTTTGGAATTGTGTTAAAAGCAGTAATCATGTTAAACCTTCAGTGCTAGATCCTATTCTCCGTCCTATTTCGCTCATTTATACACACTATATAATTTACCCAGCAGCGCTGAGAAACGCACAGATTGCATTGATTTTCATAATGGGTACGTATGTTCAGCGCCCCGAGTCATAACAAGCGAAGAGTTAAGTAAGGCTTAAGTTGACTTAAAGAAAGACGAAAAGCCGCTTGACATGATAACGTTTTAAATTAAATGAGTTCGTTTATGTTATTAGAATATGTTCTATCCTTTTTCAATGTCATTATCTATAAGTATGTATTTCCGCCGTCATGGAAAAGAAGCGTAATTATCGCATACTATGAACATAGTTCACTGGACAATCCCGATACTATTCGCGGCCGTTCGTAATTAATGATATATTAATTTAGTGGTAACAATATAACGGTGAAGTAAGTGAAGCACTGTTTGGATTTTGCACTAATCACGGAACTGCAGAAGCTATTTTCGTCATAAGTCACTCATTGATTTTCTTTATTTAAAGCGAAGAAACGATTGTGTGCTGTTTTGTTGATTTGATGTTGAAGCATATGATTTTATTAATCGATCTGTGCTTTATTATAAATTGAGACAACAACATGTTAGCAAGATTCAAGATGGCGACGAAGCGTAGAAAACTCGAAGGTGGAAAATGATATTTTGTTAATGTCGTCGAGATCCTATAGTTGAAGATTTATGGTGTGAAAAGTGTTAATAAGTGTAATGATGGTATGTTATTAGCGCGACTTAATCGCCTTGTAATATTCATCAGGTTTTTAAATACATGGATTTGTGTTAGCAATGTATTGATATTTTGCAGTATTGAACGCCCCACGTTCTGTATAGCCTACGAGCGCTACTGAGCATATAGCGTCTGCTTGGATAGTAATCACGAAGAAATCATGCCGACATGGAATACGTTTCCCAGCTTTATTGTCATTGCGTTAAGTCTCTCCCCCTCCTTACCATATCATATGTCTAGAACATCTGTGTGCGCTCCGTCATTTTCACTGCATAAAATCATACGTCACCAAGTCAGTGTGAAGTTTTTCTAAGGCTAGGTCGAATTATTGTTGTATGTTGTTAACGATAAATCGCACATTCGTCGCTGAAGAAGGCGCGTTCACGAGAAGGAATTGTTGCAAACGTTTCCAACATTGCAGTGCATGCATCTTTACATTTGATTCGATCGTCGTCACTAAGCACACTGGCAAACCCCGACGCCCTAGCCTAACTTCCAAGTCTTTCTTGATGTGTCTCATGCCGCTCTTGGGATTGCGAGCTCAGCAGATCTCTTCCTCGTTGATGTTAAACAAGTTCGTGTTGCTCGAGTGAGCAACAGATTCTTAAACTCTCCTGCGTGATTGTTCTTCTTTCCACCCTATTATTCAACATTGTTATCCATTCCATACTCACTGTAAATGTACATAGTTGTATCTAACATTGATCTGTATTACCTGTATACTGTTAGATGTTAATTTTAT